>JAZGUH010001231.1:0-63414 GCA_037893225.1 Hippasteria phrygiana
AAAACCCGCACCCTAAAACCCGCACCCCTAAAACCCGCACCCCTAAAACCCGCACCCCTAAAACCCGCACCCCTAAAACCCGCACCCCTAAAACCCGCACCCCTAAAACCCGCACCCCTAAAACCCGCACCCCTAAAACCCGCACCCCTAAAACCCGCACCCCTAAAACCCGCACCCCTAAAACCCGCACCCCTAAAACCCGCACCCCTAAAACCCGCACCCCTAAAACCCGCACCCCTAAAACCCGCACCCCTAAAACCCGCACCCCTAAAACCCGCACCCTTAAAACCCGCACCCTTAAAACCTCTGTCTCTCTATCTCTTACTCTCACATTCTAACCCGAACACAAGCACTCTCACTCTAAGGGCCATGTCACACAGGACAATTTTCAGGCAATCGTGTCCAACCAAATTCCACATAGAAAAACATGGAATTTTTTATTTTCACAAAATTGTCTTCAGAAGAAAAATGTCTTTATTGCACTTGAAGAATTTCTTTTCGGCTGCAGCGCTGTTACTTGCCCACAAATTGCTTGTTAAAATTGCATTGTGTAACAAGGCCCTAACTTAAAACCCGCACCCTTAAAACCCGCACCCTTAAAACCCGCACCCTTAAAACCCGCACCCTTCAAACCCGCACCCCTAAAACCCGCACCCCTAAAACCCGCACCCCTAAAACCCGCACCCCTAAAACCCGCACCCCTAAAACCCGCACCCCTAAAACCCGCACCCCTAAAACCCGCACCCCTAAAACCCGCACCCCTAAAACCCGCACCCCTAAAACCCGCACCCTTAAAACTCGCACCCTTAAAACCTCTGTCTCTCTATCTCTTACTCTCACATTCTAACCCGAACACAAGCACTCTCACTCTCAGGGCCATGTCACACAGGACAATTTTCAGGCAATCGGGTCCAACCAAATTCCACATAGAAAAACATGGAATTATTTATTTTCACAAAATTGTCTTAAGAAGAAAAATGTCTTTATTGCACTTGAAGAATTTCTTTTCGGCTGCAGCGCTGTTACTTGCCCACAAATTGCTTGTTAAAATTGCAGTGTGTAACAAGGCCCTAACTCTAGCACTCTTAAAACCCGCACTCTTAAAACCCGCACTCTTAAAACCCTCACCCTTAAAACCCGCACCCTTAAAACCCGAACCCTTAAAACCCGCACCCTTAAAACCCGCACCCTAAAACCCGCACCCCTAAAACCCGCACCCCTAAAACCCGCACCCCTAAAACCCGCACCCCTAAAACCCGCACCCCTAAAACCCGCACCCCTAAAACCCGCACCCCTAAAACCCGAACCCCTAAAACCCGCACCCCTAAAACCCGCACCCCTAAAACCCGCACCCCTAAAACCCGCACCCCTAAAACCCGCACCCCTAAAACCCGCACCCCTAAAACCCGCACCCCTAAAACCCGCACCCCTAAAACCCGCACCCCTAAAACCCGCACCCCTAAAACCCGCACCCCTAAAACCCGCACCCCTAAAACCCGCACCCTTAAAACCTCTGTCTCTCTATCTCTTACTCTCACATTCTAACCCGAACACAAGCACTCTCACTCTAAGGGCCATGTCACACAGGACAATTTTCAGGCAATCGGGTCCAACCAAATTCCACATAGAAAAACATGGAATTTTTTATTTTCACAAAATTGTCTTAAGAAGAAAAATGTCTTTATTGCACTTGAAGAATTTCTTTTCGGCTGCAGCGCTGTTACTTGCCCACAAATTGCTTGTTAAAATTGCATTGTGTAACAAGGCCCTAACTTAAAACCCGCACCCTTAAAACCCGCACCCCTAAAACCCGCACCCTTAAAACCCGCACCCCTAAAACCCGCACCCCTAAAACCCGCACCCTTAAAACCCGCACCCCTAAAACCCGCACCCCTAAAACCCTCACCCCTAAAACCCGCACCCCTAAAACCCGCACCCCTAAAACCTCTGTCTCTCTATCTCTTACTCTCAGATTCTAACCCGAACACAAGCACTCTCACTCTAAGGGCCATGTCACACAGGACAATTTTCAGGCAATCGGGTCCAACCAAATTCCACATAGAAAAACATGGAATTGTTTATTTTCACCAAATTGTCTTAAGAAGAAAAATGTCTTTATTGCACTTGAAGAATTTCTTTTCGGCTGCAGCGCTGTTACTTGCCCACAAATCGCTTGTTAAAATTGCAGTGTGTAACAAGGCCCTAACTCTAGCACTCTTAAAACCCGCACTCTTAAAACCCGCACTCTTAAAACCCGCACCCTTAAAACCTGCACTCTAACTTGAACGTTAACCCTAACACTTGCACTCAAACCCTTAACTCTTAACAACTAATTTGAACACCCCTAACTCGCTTACTCTATTTTTCCATCAACTCCAGGAGAGATAAACCTCCGGCTCCTGGCTGTTCAAGACCTCGAGGCCATACAAGATTATCCTGGACAGAACTGAAAGGCCTAGTGAGATAGAGAGCATATGAAATCATGCTGTAGGATGTGGGCTTAGATCAGCACAACAGACCTATGGTGTTTTGTAGACGAGTAAGTCTAACACTCTATCTATCCCTGTCTCTCTATCTCTTACTCTCACATTCTAACCCGAACACAAGCACTCTCACTCTAAGGGCCATGTCACACAGGACAATTTTCAGGCAATCGGGTCCAACCAAATTCCACATAGAAAAACATGGAATTTTTTATTTTCACAAAATTGTCTTAAGAAGAAAAATGTCTTTATTGCACTTGAAGAATTTCTTTTCGGCTGCAGCGCTGTTACTTGCCCACAAATTGCTTGTTAAAATTGCATTGTGTAACAAGGCCCTAACTTAAAACCCGCACCCTTAAAACCCGCACCCCTAAAACCCGCACCCTTAAAACCCGCACCCCTAAAACCCGCACCCCTAAAACCCGCACCCTTAAAACCCGCACCCCTAAAACCCGCACCCCTAAAACCCTCACCCCTAAAACCCGCACCCCTAAAACCCGCACCCCTAAAACCTCTGTCTCTCTATCTCTTACTCTCAGATTCTAACCCGAACACAAGCACTCTCACTCTAAGGGCCATGTCACACAGGACAATTTTCAGGCAATCGGGTCCAACCAAATTCCACATTGAAAAACATGGAATTGTTTATTTTCACCAAATTGTCTTAAGAAGAAAAATGTCTTTATTGCACTTGAAGAATTTCTTTTCGGCTGCAGCGCTGTTACTTGCCCACAAATCGCTTGTTAAAATTGCAGTGTGTAACAAGGCCCTAACTCTAGCACTCTTAAAACCCGCACTCTTAAAACCCGCACTCTTAAAACCCGCACCCTTAAAACCTGCACTCTAACTTGAACGTTAACCCTAACACTTGCACTCAAACCCTTAACTCTTAACAACTAATTTGAACACCCCTAACTCGCTTACTCTATTTTTCCATCAACTCCAGGAGAGATAAACCTCCGGCTCCTGGCTGTTCAAGACCTCGAGGCCATACAAGATTATCCTGGACAGAACTGAAAGGCCTAGTGAGATAGAGAGCATATGAAATCATGCTGTAGGATGTGGGCTTAGATCAGCACAACAGACCTATGGTGTTTTGTAGACGAGTAAGTCTAACACTCTATCTATCCCTGTCTCTCTATCTCTTACTCTCACATTCTAACCCGAACACAAGCACTCTCACTCTAAGGGCCATGTCACACAGGACAATTTTCAGGCAATCGGGTCCAACAAAATTCCACATAGAAAAACATGGAATTTTGTATTTTCACCAAATTGTCTTAAGAAGAAAAATGTCTTTATTGCACTGGAAGAATTTCTTTTCGGCTGCAGCGCTGTTACTTGCCCACAAATTGCTTGTTAAAATTGCATTGTGTAACAAGGCCCTAACTTAAAACCCGCACCCCTAAAACCCGCACCCCTAAAACCCGCACCCTTAAAACCCGCACCCCTAAAACCCGCACCCCTAAAACCCGCACCCCTAAAACCCGCACCCCTAAAACCCGCACCCCTAAAACCCGCACCCCTAAAACCCGCACCCCTAAAACCCGCACCCTTAAAACCCGCACCCTTAAAACCTCTGTCTCTCTATCTCTTACTCTCACATTCTAACCCGAACACAAGCACTCTCACTCTCAGGGCCATGTCACACAGGACAATTTTCAGGCAATCGGGTCCAACCAAATTCCACATAGAAAAACATGGAATTATTTATTTTCACAAAATTGTCTTAAGAAGAAAAATGTCTTTATTGCACTTGAAGAATTTCTTTTCGGCTGCAGCGCTGTTACTTGCCCACAAATTGCTTGTTAAAATTGCAGTGTGTAACAAGGCCCTAACTCTAGCACTCTTAAAACCCGCACTCTTAAAACCCGCACTCTTAAAACCCGCACTCTTAAAACCCTCACCCTTAAAACCCGCACCCTTAAAACCCGAACCCTTAAAACCCGCACCCTAAAACCCGCACCCTAAAACCCGCACCCCTAAAACCCGCACCCCTAAAACCCGCACCCCTAAAACCCGCACCCCTAAAACCCGCACCCCTAAAACCCGCACCCCTAAAACCCGCACCCCTAAAACCCGAACCCCTAAAACCCGAACCCCTAAAACCCGCACCCCTAAAACCCGCACCCCTAAAACCCGCACCCCTAAAACCCGCACCCCTAAAACCCGCACCCCTAAAACCCGCACCCCTAAAACCCGCACCCCTAAAACCCGCACCCCTAAAACCCGCACCCCTAAAACCCGCACCCTTAAAACCCGCACCCTTAAAACCTCTGTCTCTCTATCTCTTACTCTCACATTCTAACCCGAACACTAGCACTCTCACTCTAAGGGCCATGTCACACAGGACAATTTTCAGGCAATCGGGTCCAACCAAATTCCACATAGAAAAACATGGAATTTTTTATTTTCACAAAATTGTCTTAAGAAGAAAAATGTCTTTATTGCACTTGAAGAATTTCTTTTCGGCTGCAGCGCTGTTACTTGCCCACAAATTGCTTGTTAAAATTGCATTGTGTAACAAGGCCCTAACTTAAAACCCGCACCCTTAAAACCCGCACCCCTAAAACCCGCACCCTTAAAACCCGCACCCCTAAAACCCGCACCCCTAAAACCCGCACCCTTAAAACCCGCACCCCTAAAACCCGCACCCCTAAAACCCTCATCCCTAAAACCCGCACCCCTAAAACCCGCACCCCTAAAACCTCTGTCTCTCTATCTCTTACTCTCACATTCTAACCCGAACACAAGCACTCTCACTCTAAGGGCCATGTCACACAGGACAATTTTCAGGCAATCGGGTCCAACCAAATTCCACATAGAAAAACATGGAATTGTTTATTTTCACCAAATTGTCTTAAGAAGAAAAATGTCTTTATTGCACTTGAAGAATTTCTTTTCGGCTGCAGCGCTGTTACTTGCCCACAAATTGCTTGTTAAAATTGCATTGTGTAACAAGGCCCTAACTTAAAACCCGCACCCTTAAAACCCGCACCCCTAAAACCCGCACCCCTAAAACCCGCACCCCTAAAACCCGCACCCCTAAAACCCGCACCCCTAAAACCCGCACCCCTATAACCCGCACCCTTAAAACCCGCACCCTTAAAACCTCTGTCTCTCTATCTCTTACTCTCACATTCTAACCCGAACACAAGCACTCTCACTCTAAGGGCCATGTCACACAGGACAATTTTCAGGCAATCGGGTCCAACCAAATTCCACATAGAAAAACATGGAATTTTTTATTTTCACAAAATTGTCTTAAGAAGAAAAATGTCTTATTGCACTTGAAGAATTTCTTTTCGGCTGCAGCGCTGTTACTTGCCCACAAATTGCTTGTTAAAATTGCATTGTGTAACAAGGCCCTAACTTAAAACCCGCACCCTTAAAACCCGCACCCTTAAAACCCGCACCCTTAAAACCCGCACCCTTCAAACCCGCACCCTTCAAACCCGCACCCCTAAAACCCGCACCCCTAAAACCCGCACCCCTAAAACCCGCACCCTTAAAACCCGCACCCCTAAAACCCGCACCCCTAAAACCCGCACCCCTAAAACCCGCACCCCTAAAACCCGCACCCCTAAAACCCGCACCCCTAAAACCCGCACCCCTAAAACCCGCACCCCTAAAACCCGCACCCTTAAAACCCGCACCCTTAAAACCTCTGTCTCTCTATCTCTTACTCTCACATTCTAACCCGAACACAAGCACTCTCACTCTAAGGGCCATGTCACACAGGACAATTTTCAGGCAATCGGGTCCAACCAAATTCCACATAGAAAAACATGGAATTATTTATTTTCACAAAATTGTCTTAAGAAGAAAAATGTCTTTATTGCACTTGAAGAATTTCTTTTCGGCTGCAGCGCTGTTACTTGCCCACAAATCGCTTGTTAAAATTGCAGTGTGTAACAAGGCCCTAACTCTAGCACTCTTAAAACCCGCACTCTTAAAACCCGCACTCTTAAAACCCGCACTCTTAAAACCCGCACTCTTAAAACCCGTACTCTTCAAACCCGCACTTTTAAAACCCTCACCCCTAAAACCCGCACCCCTAAAACCCGCACCCCTAAAACCCGCACCCCTAAAACCCGCACCCCTAAAACCCGCACCCTTAAAACCCGCACCCCTAAAACCCGCACCCCTAAAACCCGCACCCCTAAAACCCGCACCCCTAAAACCCGCACCCCTAAAACCCGCACCCCTAAAACCCGCACCCCTAAAACCCGCACCCTTAAAACCCGCACCCTTAAAACCTCTGTCTCTCTATCTCTTACTCTCACATTCTAACCCGAACACAAGCACTCTCACTCTCAGGGCCATGTCACACAGGACAATTTTCAGGCAATCGGGTCCAACCAAATTCCACATAGAAAAACATGGAATTATTTATTTTCACAAAATTGTCTTAAGAAGAAAAATGTCTTTATTGCACTTGAAGAATTTCTTTTCGGCTGCAGCGCTGTTACTTGCCCACAAATTGCTTGTTAAAATTGCAGTGTGTAACAAGGCCCTAACTCTAGCACTCTTAAAACCCGCACTCTTAAAACCCGCACTCTTAAAACCCGCACTCTTAAAACCCTCACCCTTAAAACCCGCACCCTTAAAACCCGAACCCTTAAAACCCGCACCCTAAAACCCGCACCCTAAAACCCGCACCCCTAAAACCCGCACCCCTAAAACCCGCACCCCTAAAACCCGCACCCCTAAAACCCGCACCCCTAAAACCCGCACCCCTAAAACCCGCACCCCTAAAACCCGAACCCCTAAAACCCGAACCCCTAAAACCCGCACCCCTAAAACCCGCACCCCTAAAACCCGCACCCCTAAAACCCGCACCCCTAAAACCCGCACCCCTAAAACCCGCACCCCTAAAACCCGCACCCCTAAAACCCGCACCCCTAAAACCCGCACCCCTAAAACCCGCACCCTTAAAACCCGCACCCTTAAAACCTCTGTCTCTCTATCTCTTACTCTCACATTCTAACCCGAACACTAGCACTCTCACTCTAAGGGCCATGTCACACAGGACAATTTTCAGGCAATCGGGTCCAACCAAATTCCACATAGAAAAACATGGAATTTTTTATTTTCACAAAATTGTCTTAAGAAGAAAAATGTCTTTATTGCACTTGAAGAATTTCTTTTCGGCTGCAGCGCTGTTACTTGCCCACAAATTGCTTGTTAAAATTGCATTGTGTAACAAGGCCCTAACTTAAAACCCGCACCCTTAAAACCCGCACCCCTAAAACCCGCACCCTTAAAACCCGCACCCCTAAAACCCGCACCCCTAAAACCCGCACCCTTAAAACCCGCACCCCTAAAACCCGCACCCCTAAAACCCTCATCCCTAAAACCCGCACCCCTAAAACCCGCACCCCTAAAACCTCTGTCTCTCTATCTCTTACTCTCACATTCTAACCCGAACACAAGCACTCTCACTCTAAGGGCCATGTCACACAGGACAATTTTCAGGCAATCGGGTCCAACCAAATTCCACATAGAAAAACATGGAATTGTTTATTTTCACCAAATTGTCTTAAGAAGAAAAATGTCTTTATTGCACTTGAAGAATTTCTTTTCGGCTGCAGCGCTGTTACTTGCCCACAAATTGCTTGTTAAAATTGCATTGTGTAACAAGGCCCTAACTTAAAACCCGCACCCTTAAAACCCGCACCCCTAAAACCCGCACCCCTAAAACCCGCACCCCTAAAACCCGCACCCCTAAAACCCGCACCCCTAAAACCCGCACCCCTATAACCCGCACCCTTAAAACCCGCACCCTTAAAACCTCTGTCTCTCTATCTCTTACTCTCACATTCTAACCCGAACACAAGCACTCTCACTCTAAGGGCCATGTCACACAGGACAATTTTCAGGCAATCGGGTCCAACCAAATTCCACATAGAAAAACATGGAATTTTTTATTTTCACAAAATTGTCTTAAGAAGAAAAATGTCTTATTGCACTTGAAGAATTTCTTTTCGGCTGCAGCGCTGTTACTTGCCCACAAATTGCTTGTTAAAATTGCATTGTGTAACAAGGCCCTAACTTAAAACCCGCACCCTTAAAACCCGCACCCTTAAAACCCGCACCCTTAAAACCCGCACCCTTCAAACCCGCACCCTTCAAACCCGCACCCCTAAAACCCGCACCCCTAAAACCCGCACCCCTAAAACCCGCACCCTTAAAACCCGCACCCCTAAAACCCGCACCCCTAAAACCCGCACCCCTAAAACCCGCACCCCTAAAACCCGCACCCCTAAAACCCGCACCCCTAAAACCCGCACCCCTAAAACCCGCACCCCTAAAACCCGCACCCTTAAAACCCGCACCCTTAAAACCTCTGTCTCTCTATCTCTTACTCTCACATTCTAACCCGAACACAAGCACTCTCACTCTAAGGGCCATGTCACACAGGACAATTTTCAGGCAATCGGGTCCAACCAAATTCCACATAGAAAAACATGGAATTATTTATTTTCACAAAATTGTCTTAAGAAGAAAAATGTCTTTATTGCACTTGAAGAATTTCTTTTCGGCTGCAGCGCTGTTACTTGCCCACAAATCGCTTGTTAAAATTGCAGTGTGTAACAAGGCCCTAACTCTAGCACTCTTAAAACCCGCACTCTTAAAACCCGCACTCTTAAAACCCGCACTCTTAAAACCCGCACTCTTAAAACCCGTACTCTTCAAACCCGCACTTTTAAAACCCTCACCCCTAAAACCCGCACCCCTAAAACCCGCACCCCTAAAACCCGCACCCCTAAAACCCGCACCCCTAAAACTCGCACCCCTAAAACCCGCACCCCTAAAACCCGCACCCCTAAAACCCGCACCCCTAAAACCCGCACCCCTAAAACCCGCACCCCTAAAACCCGCACCCCTAAAACCCGCACCCCTAAAACCCGCACCCCTAAAACCCGCACCCCTAAAACCCGCACTCTGTCTCTCTATCTCTTACTCTCACATTCTAACCCGAACACAAGCACTCTCACTCTAAGGGCCATGTCACACAGGACAATTTTCAGGCAATCGGGTCCAACCAAATTCCACATAGAAAAACATGGAATTTTTTATTTTCACAAAATTGTCTTAAGAAGAAAAATGTCTTTATTGCACTTGAAGAATTTCTTTTCGGCTGCAGCGCTGTTACTTGCCCACAAATTGCTTGTTAAAATTGCAGTGTGTAACAAGGCCCTAACTCTAGCACTCTTAAAACCCGCACTCTTAAAACCCGCACTCTTAAAACCCGCACTTTTAAAACCCTCACCCTTAAAACCCGCACCCTTAAAACCCGCACCCTTAAAACCCGCACCCTTAAAACCCGCACCCTTAAAACCTGCACTCTAACTTGAACGTTAACCCTAACACTTGCACTCAAACCCTTAACTCTTAACAACTAATTTGAACACCCCTAACTCGCTTACTCTATTTTTCCATCAACTCCAGGAGAGATAAACCTCCGGCTCCTGGCTGTTCAAGACCTCGAGGCCATACAAGATTATCCTGGACAGAACTGAAAGGCCTAGTGAGATAGAGAGCATATGAAATCATGCTGTAGGATGTGGGCTTAGATCAGCACAACAGACCTATGGTGTTTTGTAGACGAGTAAGTCTAACACTCTATCTATCCCTGTCTCTCTATCTCTTACTCTCACATTCTAACCCGAACACAAGCACTCTCACTCTAAGGGCCATGTCACACAGGACAATTTTCAGGCAATCGGGTCCAACCAAATTCCACATAGAAAAACATGGAATTTTTTATTTTCACAAAATTGTCTTAAGAAGAAAAATGTCTTTATTGCACTTGAAGAATTTCTTTTCGGCTGCAGCGCTGTTACTTGCCCACAAATTGCTTGTTAAAATTGCATTGTGTAACAAGGCCCTAACTTAAAACCCGCACCCTTAAAACCCGCACCCCTAAAACCCGCACCCCTAAAACCCGCACCCCTAAAACCCGCACCCCTAAAACCCGCACCCCTAAAACCCGCACCCCTAAAACCCGCACCCCTAAAACCCGCACCCCTAAAACCCGCACCCCTAAAACCCGCACCCCTAAAACCCGCACCCCTAAAACCCGCACCCTTAAAACCCGCACCCTTAAAACCTCTGTCTCTCTATCTCTTACTCTCACATTCTAACCCGAACACAAGCACTCTCACTCTAAGGGCCATGTCACACAGGACAATTTTCAGGCAATCGGGTCCAACCAAATTCCACATAGAAAAACATGGAATTTTTTATTTTCACAAAATTGTCTTAAGAAGAAAAATGTCTTTATTGCACTTGAAGAATTTCTTTTCGGCTGCAGCGCTGTTACTTGCCCACAAATTGCTTGTTAAAATTGCAGTGTGTAACAAGGCCCTAACTCTAGCACTCTTAAAACCCGCACTCTTAAAACCCGCACTCTTAAAACCCGCACTTTTAAAACCCTCACCCTTAAAACCCGCACCCTTAAAACCCGCACCCTTAAAACCCGCACCCTTAAAACCTGCACTCTAACTTGAACGTTAACCCTAACACTTGCACTCAAACCCTTAACTCTTAACAACTAATTTGAACACCCCTAACTCGCTTACTCTATTTTTCCATCAACTCCAGGAGAGATAAACCTCCGGCTCCTGGCTGTTCAAGACCTCGAGGCCATACAAGATTATCCTGGACAGAACTGAAAGGCCTAGTGAGATAGAGAGCATATGAAATCATGCTGTAGGATGTGGGCTTAGATCAGCACAACAGACCTATGGTGTTTTGTAGACGAGTAAGTCTAACACTCTATCTATCCCTGTCTCTCTATCTCTTACTCTCACATTCTAACCCGAACACAAGCACTCTCACTCTAAGGGCCATGTCACACAGGACAATTTTCAGGCAATCGGGTCCAACAAAATTCAACATAGAAAAACATGGAATTTTGTATTTTCACCAAATTGTCTTAAGAAGAAAAATGTCTTTATTGCACTTGAAGAATTTCTTTTCGGCTGCAGCGCTGTTACTTGCCCACAAATTGCTTGTTAAAATTGCATTGTGTAACAAGGCCCTAACTTAAAACCCGCACCCTTAAAACCCGCACCCCTAAAACCCGCACCCTTAAAACCCGCACCCCTAAAACCCGCACCCCTAAAACCCGCACCCGTAAAACCCGCACCCCTAAAACCCGCACCCCTAAAACCCGCACCCCTAAAACCCGCACCCCTAAAACCCGCACCCCTAAAACCCGCACCCTTAAAACCTCTGTCTCTCTATCTCTTACTCTCACATTCTAACCCGAACACAAGCACTCTCACTCTAAGGGCCATGTCACACAGGACAATTTTCAGGCAATCGGGTCCAACCAAATTCCACATAGAAAAACATGGAATTTTTAATTTTCACAAAATTGTCTTAAGAAGAAAAATGTCTTTATTGCACTTGAAGAATTTCTTTTCGGCTGCAGCGCTGTTACTTGCCCACAAATTGCTTGTTAAAATTGCAGTGTGTAACAAGGCCCTAACTCTAGCACTCTTAAAACCCGCACTCTTAAAACCCGCACTCTTAAAACCCGCACTCTTAAAACCCGCACTCTTAAAACCCGCACTCTTAAAACCCGCACTCTTAAAACCCGCACTCTTAAAACCCGCACCCCTAAAACCCGCACCCCTAAAACCCGCACCCCTAAAACCCGCACCCCTAAAACCCGCACCCCTAAAACCCGCACCCCTAAAACCCGCACCCCTAAAACCCGCACCCCTAAAACCCGCACCCCTAAAACCCGCAACCTTAAAACCTCTGTCTCTCTATCTCTTACTCTCACATTCTAACCCGAACACAAGCACTCTCACTCTAAGGGCCATGTCACACAGGACAATTTTCAGGCAATCGTGTCCAACCAAATTCCACATAGAAAAACATGGAATTTTGTATTTTCACCAAATTGTCTTAAGAAGAAAAATGTCTTTATTGCACTTGAAGAATTTCTTTTCGGCTGCAGCGCTGTTACTTGCCCACAAATTGCTTGTTAAAATTGCATTGTGTAACAAGGCCCTAACTTAAAACCCGCACCCTTAAAACCCGCACCCTTAAAACCCGCACCCTTAAAACCCGCACCCTTAAAACCCGCACCCTTCAAACCCGCACCCCTCAAACCCGCACCCCTAAAACCCGCACCCCTAAAACCCGCACCCCTAAAACCCGCACCCCTAAAACCCGCACCCCTAAAACCCGCACCCCTAAAACACGCACCCCTAAAACACGCACCCCTAAAACCCGCACCCCTAAAACCCGCACCCCTAAAACCCGCACCCCTATAACCCGCACCCTTAAAACCCGCACCCTTAAAACCTCTGTCTCTCTATCTCTTACTCTCACATTCTAACCCGAACACAAGCACTCTCACTCTAAGGGCCATGTCACACAGGACAATTTTCAGGCAATCGGGTCCAACCAAATTCCACATAGAAAAACATGGAATTTTTTATTTTCACAAAATTGTCTTAAGAAGAAAAATGTCTTTATTGCACTTGAAGAATTTCTTTTCGGCTGCAGCGCTGTTACTTGCCCACAAATTGCTTGTTAAAATTGCATTGTGTAACAAGGCCCTAACTTAAAACCCGCACCCTTAAAACCCGCACCCTTAAAACCCGCACCCTTAAAACCCGCACCCCTAAAACCCGCACCCCTAAAACCCGCACCCCTAAAACCCGCACCCCTAAAACCCGCACCCCTAAAACCCGCACCCCTAAAACCCGCACCCCTAAAACCCGCACCCCTAAAACCCGCACCCCTAAAACCCGCACCCCTAAAACCCGCACCCCTAAAACCCGCACCCCTAAAACCCGCACCCTTAAAACCCGCACCCTTAAAACCTCTGTCTCTCTATCTCTTACTCTCACATTCTAACCCGAACACAAGCACTCTCACTCTAAGGGCCATGTCACACAGGACAATTTTCAGGCAATCGGGTCCAACCAAATTCCACATAGAAAAACATGGAATTATTTATTTTCACAAAATTGTCTTAAGAAGAAAAATGTCTTTATTGCACTTGAAGAATTTCTTTTCGGCTGCAGCGCTGTTACTTGCCCACAAATCGCTTGTTAAAATTGCAGTGTGTAACAAGGCCCTAACTCTAGCACTCTTAAAACCCGCACTCTTAAAACCCGCACTCTTAAAACCCGCACTCTTAAAACCCGCACTCTTAAAACCCGCACTCTTAAAACCCGCACTCTTAAAACCCGCACTCTTCAAACCCGCACTCTTCAAACCCGCACTTTTAAAACCCGCACCCCTAAAACCCGCACCCCTAAAACCCGCACCCCTAAAACCCGCACCCCTAAAACCCGCACCCCTAAAACCCGCACCCCTAAAACCCGCACCCCTAAAACCCGCACCCCTAAAACCCGCACCCCTAAAACCCGCACCCCTAAAACCCGCACCCCTAAAACCCGCACCCCTAAAACCCGCACCCCTAAAACCCGCACTCTTAAAACCCGCACCCTTAAAACCTCTGTCTCTCTATCTCTTACTCTCACATTCTAACCCGAACACAAGCACTCTCACTCTAAGGGCCATGTCACACAGGACAATTTTCAGGCAATCGGGTCCAACCAAATTCCACATAGAAAAACATGGAATTTTTTATTTTCACAAAATTGTCTTAAGAAGAAAAATGTCTTTATTGCACTTGAAGAATTTCTTTTCGGCTGCAGCGCTGTTACTTGCCCACAAATTGCTTGTTAAAATTGCATTGTGTAACAAGGCCCTAACTTAAAACCCGCACCCTTAAAACCCGCACCCTTAAAACCCGCACCCCTAAAACCCGCACCCCTAAAACCCGCACCCCTAAAACCCGCACCCCTAAAACCCGCACCCCTAAAACCCGCACCCCTAAAACCCGCACCCCTAAAACCCGCACCCTTAAAACCCGCACCCTTAAAACCTCTGTCTCTCTATCTCTTACTGTCACATTCTAACCCGAACACAAGCACTCTCACTCTAAGGGCCATGTCACACAGGACAATTTTCAGGCAATCGGGTCCAACCAAATTCCACATAGAAAAACATGGAATTTTTTATTTTCACAAAATTGTCTTAAGAAGAAAAATGTCTTTATTGCACTTGAAGAATTTCTTTTCGGCTGCAGCGCTGTTACTTGCCCACAAATTGCTTGTTAAAATTGCAGTGTGTAACAAGGCCCTAACTCTAGCACTCTTAAAACCCGCACTCTTAAAACCCGCACTCTTAAAACCCGCACTTTTAAAACCCTCACCCTTAAAACCCGCACCCTTAAAACCCGCACCCTTAAAACCCGCACCCTTAAAACCTGCACTCTAACTTGAACGTTAACCCTAACACTTGCACTCAAACCCTTAACTCTTAACAACTAATTTGAACACCCCTAACTCGCTTACTCTATTTTTCCATCAACTCCAGGAGAGATAAACCTCCGGCTCCTGGCTGTTCAAGACCTCGAGGCCATACAAGATTATCCTGGACAGAACTGAAAGGCCTAGTGAGATAGAGAGCATATGAAATCATGCTGTAGGATGTGGGCTTAGATCAGCACAACAGACCTATGGTGTTTTGTAGACGAGTAAGTCTAACACTCTATCTATCCCTGTCTCTCTATCTCTTACTCTCACATTCTAACCCGAACACAAGCACTCTCACTCTAAGGGCCATGTCACACAGGACAATTTTCAGGCAATCGGGTCCAACAAAATTCAACATAGAAAAACATGGAATTTTGTATTTTCACCAAATTGTCTTAAGAAGAAAAATGTCTTTATTGCACTTGAAGAATTTCTTTTCGGCTGCAGCGCTGTTACTTGCCCACAAATTGCTTGTTAAAATTGCATTGTGTAACAAGGCCCTAACTTAAAACCCGCACCCTTAAAACCCGCACCCCTAAAACCCGCACCCTTAAAACCCGCACCCCTAAAACCCGCACCCCTAAAACCCGCACCCCTAAAACCCGCACCCCTAAAACCCGCACCCCTAAAACCCGCACCCCTAAAACCCGCACCCCTAAAACCCGCACCCCTAAAACCCGCACCCTTAAAACCTCTGTCTCTCTATCTCTTACTCTCACATTCTAACCCGAACACAAGCACTCTCACTCTAAGGGCCATGTCACACAGGACAATTTTCAGGCAATCGGGTCCAACAAAATTCAACATAGAAAAACATGGAATTTTGTATTTTCACCAAATTGTCTTAAGAAGAAAAATGTCTTTATTGCACTTGAAGAATTTCTTTTCGGCTGCAGCGCTGTTACTTGCCCACAAATTGCTTGTTAAAATTGCATTGTGTAACAAGGCCCTAACTTAAAACCCGCACCCTTAAAACCCGCACCCCTAAAACCCGCACCCTTAAAACCCGCACCCCTAAAACCCGCACCCCTAAAACCCGCACCCCTAAAACCCGCACCCCTAAAACCCGCACCCCTAAAACCCGCACCCCTAAAACCCGCACCCCTAAAACCCGCACCCCTAAAACCCGCACCCCTAAAACCCGCACCCCTAAAACCCGCACCCCTAAAACCCGCACCCTTAAAACCTCTGTCTCTCTATCTCTTACTCTCACATTCTAACCCGAACACAAGCACTCTCACTCTAAGGGCCATGTCACACAGGACAATTTTCAGGCAATCGGGTCCAACCAAATTCCACATAGAAAAACATGGAATTTTTTATTTTCACAAAATTGTCTTAAGAAGAAAAATGTCTTTATTGCACTTGAAGAATTTCTTTTCGGCTGCAGCGCTGTTACTTGCCCACAAATTGCTTGTTAAAATTGCAGTGTGTAACAAGGCCCTAACTCTAGCACTCTTAAAACCCGCACTCTTAAAACCCGCACTCTTAAAACCCGCACTCTTAAAACCCGCACTCTTAAAACCCGCACTCTTAAAACCCGCACTCTAACTTGAACGTTAACCCTAACACTTGCACTCAAACCCTTAACTCTTAACAACTAATTTGAACACCCCTAACTCGCTTACTCTATTTTTCCATCAACTCCAGGAGAGATAAACCTCCGGCTCCTGGCTGTTCAAGACCTCGAGGCCATACAAGATTATCCTGGACAGAACTGAAAGGCCTAGTGAGATAGAGAGCATATGAAATCATGCTGTAGGATGTGGGCTTAGATCAGCACAACAGACCTATGGTGTTTTGTAGACGAGTAAGTCTAACACTCTATCTATCCCTGTCTCTCTATCTCTTACTCTCACATTCTAACCCGAACACAAGCACTCTCACTCTAAGGGCCATGTCACACAGGACAATTTTCAGGCAATCGGGTCCAACCAAATTCCACATAGAAAAACATGTAATTTTTTATTTTCACAAAATTGTCTTAAGAAGAAAAATGTCTTTATTGCACTTGAAGAATTTCTTTTCGGCTGCAGCGCTGTTACTTGCCCACAAATTGCTTGTTAAAATTGCATTGTGTAACAAGGCCCTAACTTAAAACCCGCACCCTTAAAACCCGCACCCTTAAAACCCGCACCCCTAAAACCCGCACCCCTAAAACCCGCACCCCTAAAACCCGCACCCCTAAAACCCGCACCCCTAAAACCCGCACCCCTAAAACCCGCACCCCTAAAACCCGCACCCCTAAAACCCGCACCCTTAAAACCCGCACCCTTAAAACCTCTGTCTCTCTATCTCTTACTCTCACATTCTAACCCGAACACAAGCACTCTCACTCTAAGGGCCATGTCACACAGGACAATTTTCAGGCAATCGGGTCCAACCAAATTCCACATAGAAAAACATGGAATTTTTTATTTTCACAAAATTGTCTTAAGAAGAAAAATGTCTTTATTGCACTTGAAGAATTTCTTTTCGGCTGCAGCGCTGTTACTTGCCCACAAATTGCTTGTTAAAATTGCAGTGTGTAACAAGGCCCTAACTCTAGCACTCTTAAAACCCGCACTCTTAAAACCCGCACTCTTAAAATCCGCACTTTTAAAACCCTCACCCTTAAAACCCGCACCCTTAAAACCCGCACCCTTAAAACCCGCACCCTTAAAACCTGCACTCTAACTTGAACGTTAACCCTAACACTTGCACTCAAACCCTTAACTCTTAACAACTAATTTGAACACCCCTAACTCGCTTACTCTATTTTTCCATCAACTCCAGGAGAGATAAACCTCCGGCTCCTGGCTGTTCAAGACCTCGAGGCCATACAAGATTATCCTGGACAGAACTGAAAGGCCTAGTGAGATAGAGAGCATATGAAATCATGCTGTAGGATGTGGGCTTAGATCAGCACAACAGACCTATGGTGTTTTGTAGACGAGTAAGTCTAACACTCTATCTATCCCTGTCTCTCTATCTCTTACTCTCACATTCTAACCCGAACACAAGCACTCTCACTCTAAGGGCCATGTCACACAGGACAATTTTCAGGCAATCGGGTCCAACAAAATTCAACATAGAAAAACATGGAATTTTGTATTTTCACCAAATTGTCTTAAGAAGAAAAATGTCTTTATTGCACTTGAAGAATTTCTTTTCGGCTGCAGCGCTGTTACTTGCCCACAAATTGCTTGTTAAAATTGCATTGTGTAACAAGGCCCTAACTTAAAACCCGCACCCTTAAAACCCGCACCCCTAAAACCCGCACCCCTAAAACCCGCACCCCTAAAACCCGCACCCCTAAAACCCGCACCCCTAAAACCCGCACCCCTAAAACCCGCACCCTTAAAACCTCTGTCTCTCTATCTCTTACTCTCACATTCTAACCCGAACACAAGCACTCTCACTCTAAGGGCCATGTCACACAGGACAATTTTCAGGCAATCGGGTCCAACCAAATTCCACATAGAAAAACATGGAATTTTGTATTTTCACCAAATTGTCTTAAGAAGAAAAATGTCTTTATTGCACTTGAAGAATTTCTTTTCGGCTGCAGCGCTGTTACTTGCCCACAAATTGCTTGTTAAAATTGCAGTGTGTAACAAGGCCCTAACTCTAGCACTCTTAAAACCCGCACTCTTAAAACCCGCACTCTTAAAACCCGCACTCTTAAAACCCGCACTCTTAAAACCCTCACCCTTAAAACCCGCACCCTTAAAACCCGCACCCTTAAAACCCGCACCCTTAAAACCCGCACCCTTAAAACCCGCACCCCTAAAACCCGCACCCCTAAAACCCGCACCCCTAAAACCCGCACCCCTAAAACCCGCACCCCTAAAACCCGCACCCCTAAAACCCGCACCCCTAAAACCCGCACCCCTAAAACCCGCACCCCTAAAACCCGCACCCCTAAAACCCGCACCCTTAAAACCCGCACCCTTAAAACCTCTGTCTCTCTATCTCTTACTCTCACATTCTAACCCGAACACAAGCACTCTCACTCTAAGGGCCATGTCACACAGGACAATTTTCAGGCAATCGGGTCCAACCAAATTCCACATAGAAAAACATGGAATTATTTATTTTCACAAAATTGTCTTAAGAAGAAAAATGTCTTTATTGCACTTGAAGAATTTCTTTTCGGCTGCAGCGCTGTTACTTGCCCACAAATTGCTTGTTAAAATTGCAGTGTGTAACAAGGCCCTAACTCTAGCACTCTTAAAACCCGCACTCTTAAAACCCGCACTCTTAAAACCCGCACTCTTAAAACCCTCACCCTTAAAACCCGCACCCTTAAAACCCGCACCCTTAAAACCCGCACCCTTAAAACCTGCACTCTAACTTGAACGTTAACCCTAACACTTGCACTCAAACCCTTAACTCTTAACAACTAATTTGAACACCCCTAACTCGCTTACTCTATTTTTCCATCAACTCCAGGAGAGATAAACCTCCGGCTCCTGGCTGTTCAAGACCTCGAGGCCATACAAGATTATCCTGGACAGAACTGAAAGGCCTAGTGAGATAGAGAGCATATGAAATCATGCTGTAGGATTCGGGCTTAGATCAGCACAACAGACCTATGGTGTTTTGTAGACGAGTAAGTCTAACACTCTATCTATCCCTGTCTCTCTATCTCTTACTCTCACATTCTAACCCGAACACAAGCACTCTCACTCTAAGGGCCATGTCACACAGGACAATTTTCAGGCAATCGGGTCCAACCAAATTCCACATAGAAAAACATGGAATTTTGTATTTTCACCAAATTGTCTTAAGAAGAAAAATGTCTTTATTGCACTTGAAGAATTTCTTTTCGGCTGCAGCGCTGTTACTTGCCCACAAATTGCTTGTTAAAATTGCATTGTGTAACAAGGCCCTAACTTAAAACCCGCACCCTTAAAACCCGCACCCCTAAAACCCGCACCCTTAAAACCCGCACCCCTAAAACCCGCACCCCTAAAACCCGCACCCCTAAAACCCGCACCCCTAAAACCCGCACCCCTAAAACCCGCACCCTTAAAACCCGCACCCCTAAAACCCGCACCCCTAAAACCCGCACCCCTAAAACCCGCACCCCTAAAACCCGCACCCCTAAAACCCGCACCCCCTAAAACCCGCACCCTTAAAACCTCTGTCTCTCTATCTCTTACTCTCACATTCTAACCCGAACACAAGCACTCTCACTCTAAGGGCCATGTCACACAGGAAAATTTTCAGGCAATCGGGTCCAACCAAATTCCACATAGAAAAACATGGAATTTTTTATTTTCACAAAATTGTCTTAAGAAGAAAAATGTCTTTATTGCACTTGAAGAATTTCTTTTCGGCTGCAGCGCTGTTACTTGCCCACAAATTGCTTGTTAAAATTGCATTGTGTAACAAGGCCCTAACTTAAAACCCGCACCCCTAAAACCCGCACCCCTAAAACCCGCACCCCTAAAACCCGCACCCCTAAAACCCGCACCCCTAAAACCCGCACCCCTAAAACCCGCACCCCTAAAACCCGCACCCTTAAAACCTCTGTCTCTTTATCTCTTACTCTCACATTCTAACCCGAACACAAGCACTCTCACTCTAAGGGCCATGTCACACAGGACAATTTTCAGGCAATCGGGTCCAACCAAATTCCACATAGAAAAACATGGAATTTTTTATTTTCACAAAATTGTCTTAAGAAGAAAAATGTCTTTATTGCACTTGAAGAATTTCTTTTCGGCTGCAGCGCTGTTACTTGCCCACAAATTGCTTGTTAAAATTGCAGTGTGTAACAAGGCCCTAACTCTAGCACTCTTAAAACCCGCACTCTTAAAACCCGCACTCTTAAAACCCGCACTTTTAAAACCCTCACCCTTAAAACCCGCACCCTTAAAACCCGCACCCTTAAAACCCGCACCCTTAAAACCTGCACTCTAACTTGAACGTTAACCCTAACACTTGCACTCAAACCCTTAACTCTTAACAACTAATTTGAACACCCCTAACTCGCTTACTCTATTTTTCCATCAACTCCAGGAGAGATAAACCTCCGGCTCCTGGCTGTTCAAGACCTCGAGGCCATACAAGATTATCCTGGACAGAACTGAAAGGCCTAGTGAGATAGAGAGCATATGAAATCATGCTGTAGGATGTGGGCTTAGATCAGCACAACAGACCTATGGTGTTTTGTAGACGAGTAAGTCTAACACTCTATCTATCCCTGTCTCTCTATCTCTTACTCTCACATTCTAACCCGAACACAAGCACTCTCACTCTAAGGGCCATGTCACACAGGACAATTTTCAGGCAATCGGGTCCAACCAAATTCCACATAGAAAAACATGGAATTTTGTATTTTCACCAAATTGTCTTAAGAAGAAAAATGTCTTTATTGCACTTGAAGAATTTCTTTTCGGCTGCAGCGCTGTTACTTGCCCACAAATTGCTTGTTAAAATTGCATTGTGTAACAAGGCCCTAACTTAAAACCCGCACCCTTAAAACCCGCACCCCTAAAACCCGCACCCCTAAAACCCGCACCCTTAAAACCTCTGTCTCTCTATCTCTTACTCTCACATTCTAACCCGAACACAAGCACTCTCACTCTCAGGGCCATGTCACACAGGACAATTTTCAGGCAATCGGGTCCAACCAAATTCCACATAGAAAAACATGGAATTTTGTATTTTCACCAAATTGTCTTAAGAAGAAAAATGTCTTTATTGCACTTGAAGAATTTCTTTTCGGCTGCAGCGCTGTTACTTGCCCACAAATTGCTTGTTAAAATTGCATTGTGTAACAAGGCCCTAACTTAAAACCCGCACCCTTAAAACCCGCACCCCTAAAACCCGCACCCTTAAAACCCGCACCCCTAAAACCCGCACCCCTAAAACCCGCACCCTTAAAACCCGCACCCCTAAAACCCGCACCCCTAAAACCCGCACCCCTAAAACCCGCACCCCTAAAACCCGCACCCCTAAAACCCGCACCCCCTAAAACCCGCACCCTTAAAACCTCTGTCTCTCTATCTCTTACTCTCACATTCTAACCCGAACACAAGCACTCTCACTCTAAGGGCCATGTCACACAGGACAATTTTCAGGCAATCGGGTCCAACCAAATTCCACATAGAAAAACATGGAATTTTTTATTTTCACAAAATTGTCTTAAGAAGAAAAATGTCTTTATTGCACTTGAAGAATTTCTTTTCGGCTGCAGCGCTGTTACTTGCCCACAAATTGCTTGTTAAAATTGCATTGTGTAACAAGGCCCTAACTTAAAACCCGCACCCCTAAAACCCGCACCCCTAAAACCCGCACCCCTAAAACCCGCACCCCTAAAACCCGCACCCCTAAAACCCGCAGCCCTAAAACCCGCAGCCCTAAAACCCGCACCCCTAAAACCCGCACCCCTAAAACCCGCACCCCTAAAACCCGCACCCTTAAAACCCGCACCCTTAAAACCTCTGTCTCTTTATCTCTTACTCTCACATTCTAACCCGAACACAAGCACTCTCACTCTAAGGGCCATGTCACACAGGACAATTTTCAGGCAATCGGGTCCAACCAAATTCCACATAGAAAAACATGGAATTTTTTATTTTCACAAAATTGTCTTAAGAAGAAAAATGTCTTTATTGCACTTGAAGAATTTCTTTTCGGCTGCAGCGCTGTTACTTGCCCACAAATTGCTTGTTAAAATTGCAGTGTGTAACAAGGCCCTAACTCTAGCACTCTTTAAACCCGCACTCTTAAAACCCGCACTCTTAAAACCCGCACTTTTAAAACCCTCACCCTTAAAACCCGCACCCTTAAAACCCGCACCCTTAAAACCTGCACTCTAACTTGAACGTTAACCCTAACACTTGCACTCAAACCCTTAACTCTTAACAACTAATTTGAACACCCCTAACTCGCTTACTCTATTTTTCCATCAACTCCAGGAGAGATAAACCTCCGGCTCCTGGCTGTTCAAGACCTCGAGGCCATACAAGATTATCCTGGACAGAACTGAAAGGCCTAGTGAGATAGAGAGCATATGAAATCATGCTGTAGGATGTGGGCTTAGATCAGCACAACAGACCTATGGTGTTTTGTAGACGAGTAAGTCTAACACTCTATCTATCCCTGTCTCTCTATCTCTTACTCTCACATTCTAACCCGAACACAAGCACTCTCACTCTAAGGGCCATGTCACACAGGACAATTTTCAGGCAATCGGGTCCAACCAAATTCCACATAGAAAAACATGGAATTTTGTATTTTCACCAAATTGTCTTAAGAAGAAAAATGTCTTTATTGCACTTGAAGAATTTCTTTTCGGCTGCAGCGCTGTTACTTGCCCACAAATTGCTTGTTAAAATTGCATTGTGTAACAAGGCCCTAACTTAAAACCCGCACCCTTAAAACCCGCACCCCTAAAACCCGCACCCCTAAAACCCGCACCCTTAAAACCTCTGTCTCTCTATCTCTTACTCTCACATTCTAACCCGAACACAAGCACTCTCACTCTAAGGGCCATGTCACACAGGACAATTTTCAGGCAATCGGGTCCAACCAAATTCCACATAGAAAAACATGGAATTTTGTATTTTCACCAAATTGTCTTAAGAAGAAAAATGTCTTTATTGCACTTGAAGAATTTCTTTTCGGCTGCAGCGCTGTTACTTGCCCACAAATTGCTTGTTAAAATTGCAGTGTGTAACAAGGCCCTAACTCTAGCACTCTTAAAACCCGCACCCTTAAAACCCGCACCCTTAAAACCCGCACCCTTAAAACCCGCACCCTTAAAACCCGCACCCTTAAAACCTGCACTCTAACTTGAACGTTAACCCTAACACTTGCACTCAAACCCTTAACTCTTAACAACTAATTTGAACACCCCTAACTCGCTTACTCTATTTTTCCATCAACTCCAGGAGAGATAAACCTCCGGCTCCTGGCTGTTCAAGACCTCGAGGCCATACAAGATTATCCTGGACAGAACTGAAAGGCCTAGTGAGATAGAGAGCATATGAAATCATGCTGTAGGATGTGGGCTTAGATCAGCACAACAGACCTATGGTGTTTTGTAGACGAGTAAGTCTAACACTCTATCTATCCCTGTCTCTCTATCTCTTACTCTCACATTCTAACCCGAACACAAGCACTCTCACTCTAAGGGCCATGTCACACAGGACAATTTTCAGGCAATCGGGTCCAACCAAATTCCACATAGAAAAACATGGAATTTTGTATTTTCACCAAATTGTCTTAAGAAGAAAAATGTCTTTATTGCACTTGAAGAATTTCTTTTCGGCTGCAGCGCTGTTACTTGCCCACAAATTGCTTGTTAAAATTGCAGTGTGTAACAAGGCCCTAACTCTAGCACTCTTAAAACCCGCACTCTTAAAACCCGCACTTTTAAAACCCTCACCCTTAAAACCCGCACCCTTAAAACCCGCACCCTTAAAACCCGCACCCTTAAAACCTGCACTCTAACTTGAACGTTAACCCTAACACTTGCACTCAAACCCTTAACTCTTAACAACTAATTTGAACACCCCTAACTCGCTTACTCTATTTTTCCATCAACTCCAGGAGAGATAAACCTCCGGCTCCTGGCTGTTCAAGACCTCGAGGCCATACAAGATTATCCTGGACAGAACTGAAAGGCCTAGTGAGATAGAGAGCATATGAAATCATGCTGTAGGATGTGGGCTTAGATCAGCACAACAGACCTATGGTGTTTTGTAGACGAGTAAGTCTAACACTCTATCTATCCCTGTCTCTCTATCTCTTACTCTCACATTCTAACCCGAACACAAGCACTCTCACTCTAAGGGCCATGTCACACAGGACAATTTTCAGGCAATCGGGTCCAACCAAATTCCACATAGAAAAACATGGAATTTTGTATTTTCACCAAATTGTCTTAAGAAGAAAAATGTCTTTATTGCACTTGAAGAATTTCTTTTCGGCTGCAGCGCTGTTACTTGCCCACAAATTGCTTGTTAAAATTGCATTGTGTAACAAGGCCCTAACTTAAAACCCGCACCCTTAAAACCCGCACCCCTAAAACCCGCACCCTTAAAACCCGCACCCCTAAAACCCGCACCCCTAAAACCCGCACCCTTAAAACCCGCACCCCTAAAACCCGCACCCTTAAAACCCGCACCCCTAAAACCCGCACCCCTAAAACCCGCACCCTTAAAACCCGCACCCCTAAAACCCGCACCCCTAAAACCCGCACCCTTAAAACCCGCACCCTTAAAACCTCTGTCTCTCTATCTCTTACTCTCACATTCTAACCCGAACACAAGCACTCTCACTCTAAGGGCCATGTCACACAGGACAATTTTCAGGCAATCGGGTCCAACCAAATTCCACATAGAAAAACATGGAATTTTGTATTTTCACCAAATTGTCTTAAGAAGAAAAATGTCTTTATTGCACTTGAAGAATTTCTTTTCGGCTGCAGCGCTGTTACTTGCCCACAAATTGCTTGTTAAAATTGCAGTGTGTAACAAGGCCCTAACTCTAGCACTCTTAAAACCCGCACTCTTAAAACCCGCACTCTTAAAACCCGCACTTTTAAAACCCGCACCCTTAAAACCCGCACCCTTAAAACCTGCACCCTAAAACCCGCACCCCTAAAACCCGCACCCCTAAAACCCGCACCCCTAAAACCCGCACCCCTAAAACCCGCACCCCTAAAACCCGCACCCCTAAAACCCGCACCCCTAAAACCCGCACCCCTAAAACCCGCACCCCTAAAACCCGCACCCCTAAAACCCGCACCCTTAAAACCTGCACTCTAACTTGAACGTTAACCCTAACACTTGCACTCAAACCCTTAACTCTTAACAACTAATTTGAACACCCCTAACTCGCTTACTCTATTTTTCCATCAACTCCAGGAGAGATAAACCTCCGGCTCCTGGCTGTTCAAGACCTCGAGGCCATACAAGATTATCCTGGACAGAACTGAAAGGCCTAGTGAGATAGAGAGCATATGAAATCATGCTGTAGGATGCGGGCTATGGTGTTTTGTAGACGAGTAAGTCTAACTCTCTATCCCTCCCTGTCTCTCTATCTCTTACTCTCACATTCTAACCCGAACACAAGCACTCTCACTCTAAGGGCCGTGTCACACAGGACAATTTTCAGGCAATCGGGTCCAACCAAATTCCACATAGAAAAACATGGAATTTTGTATTTTCACCAAATTGTCTTAAGAAGAAAAATGTCTTTATTGCACTTGAAGAATTTCTTTTCGGCTGCAGCGCTGTTACTTGCCCACAAATTGCTTGTTAAAATTGCAGTGTGTAACAAGGCCCTAACTCTAGCACTCTTAAAACCCGCACTCTTAAAACCCGCACTCTTAAAACCCGCACTTTTAAAACCCGCACCCTTAAAACCCGCACCCTTAAAACCTGCACCCTAAAACCCGCACCCCTAAAACCCGCACCCCTAAAACCCGCACCCCTAAAACCCGCACCCCTAAAACCCGCACCCCTAAAACCCGCACCCCTAAAACCCGCACCCCTAAAACCCGCACCCCTAAAACCCGCACCCCTAAAACCCGCACCCCTAAAACCCGCACCCTTAAAACCTGCACTCTAACTTGAACGTTAACCCTAACACTTGCACTCAAACCCTTAACTCTTAACAACTAATTTGAACACCCCTAACTCGCTTACTCTATTTTTCCATCAACTCCAGGAGAGATAAACCTCCGGCTCCTGGCTGTTCAAGACCTCGAGGCCATACAAGATTATCCTGGACAGAACTGAAAGGCCTAGTGAGATAGAGAGCATATGAAATCATGCTGTAGGATGCGGGCTATGGTGTTTTGTAGACGAGTAAGTCTAACTCTCTATCCCTCCCTGTCTCTCTATCTCTTACTCTCACATTCTAACCCGAACACAAGCACTCTCACTCTAAGGGCCGTGTCACACAGGACAATTTTCAGGCAATCGGGTCCAACCAAATTCCACATAGAAAAACATGGAATTTTGTTTTTTCACCAAATTGTCTTAAGAAGAAAAATGTCTTTATTGCACTTGAAGAATTTCTTTTCGGCTGCAGCACTGTTACTTGCCCACAAATTGCTTGTTAAAACCCGCACCCCTAAAACCCGCACCCCTAAAACCCGCACCCCTAAAACCCGCACCCCTAAAACCCGCACCCCTAAAACCCGCACCCCTAAAACCCGCACCCCTAAAACCCGCACCCTTAAAACCCGTACTCTAACTCGAACCTTAACCCTTACACTTGCACTCAAACCCTTAATTCTAACAACTAATTTGAACACCCCTAACTCGCTTACTCTATTTTTCCATCAACTCTAGGAGAGATCAACCTCCGGCTCCTGGCTATTCAAGACCTCGAGGCCTTACAAGATTATATCCTGGACAGAACTGAAAGGCCTAGTGAGATAGAGAGCATATGAAATCATGCTGTAGGATGCGGGCTTAGATCAGCACAACAGACCTATGGTGTTTTGTAGACGAGTAAGTCTAACACTCTCTCTATCTATCTCTGTCTCTTGCCCACAAATTGCTTGTTAAAATTGCATTGTGTAACAAGGCCTTAACTCTAGCACTCTTAAAACCAAAACCCGCACCCTTAAAACCTGCACCCTTAAAACCCGCACCCTTAAAATCCGCACCCTTAAAACCCGCACCCTTAAAACCCGCACCCTTAAAACCCGCACCCTTAAAACCCGTACTCTAACTCGAACCTTAACCCTAACACTTGCACTCAAACCCTTAACTCTAACAACTTTTCGGCTGCAGCGCTGTTACTTGCCCACAAAACCCGCACTCTCAAAATCCGCACTCTCAAAACCCGCACTTTCAAAATCCGCACTCTCAAAACCCGCACTCTCAAAACCCGCACTCTCAAAACCCGCACTCTCAAAACCCGCACTCTCAAAACCCGCACTCTCAAAACCCGCACTCTCAATTTTTTATTTTCACCAAATTGTCTTAAGAAGAAAAATGTCCTTATTGCACTTCAAGAATTTCTTTTCGTTTGCAGCGCTGTCACTTGCCCACAAATTGCTTGTTAAAGTTGCCTTGTGTGACAAGGCCCTAACTCAAACACTCTAACTCCAGCACTTGCACACTATCACTGTCTAGCACTTGCACTTTAACACTCAGATCGAAAAATGCACTAATTTTGGGCCTAAGTTGCGTGGTGGGGGTCTCGGCTAGGCCATTGTATAGCATGTACACTCATGCGGGAATGCAGAAAAAATCAGTTCGAAAAAACCTACTCGCTTATCTCGGCCATCATTTGGCTGAACTTGGGCCTGCGGAGCAGGAAATTGGTCTGGATGTTGCTGATGAGTCCCTCTTTCCATCAGTATCAAGATTGTGCGCAATTTCGTTGAACATCAGATCGAAAAATGCACTAATGTTGGGCCTAAGTTGCGTGGTGGGGGTCTCGGCTAGTCCATTGTATAGCATGTGCACTGATGCAAGAATGCAGAAAAAAAAGGTTCGAAAAACCTACTCGCTTGTCTCGGCCATCACCCAACAAACATATCGTAATTGGCCCGATGCTGGCTTCGAAACGGCTGGTACCGGCAGTACTGTATAACGGCTGCCGTTATACGGCCAGCAATGCGCCGTTTTCGGCAGGTATGCGTAAACCTCCATCGCGCCATCATGTAAGCTCACGATATCGGCCCATTTAGGGCCAATGTTGGCTTGCTCGATTATGCGCACCGCGCGGGGGTTATCGGCAACCTGCGCGTGCACCGCGCACACACATGCTGTCCACTGGCCACGTCGACCGCCATTGTTTGTCAGTCAACAGTTAGTGATTCTGCCACGTATGCAATTCTAAGATATTTTCTGAAGACTTATTCCATTTTTTTATTTGTAATCGCCACTTTCCGTTGCTAAAGCTCGAACCAGACCTGGTTGAGTTAATGAAATAGCTTTTATTTTCTGTGCATGGCATTTAAGCACATAATCTGAAGCACATAATCTGAAGCACCTTTTTCGCCGTGACTCCAACATTTGTCCAATCTATTGTAATTTGTACGTGGTACATGTATACTACATGTATGGCCAGCAGTACATGCCGCACGTCTTACGTTCAGCCATTATACACGGTCTCCGCGAAGTCCCCGTAGGCTGTTAAGTGTTATATTTCTTGTTCTTGTTGCACATGTGCATTATCACGATGACATTTACAATTTAATGTAGGCCTACCTGGAAATAACTCTTGTGTTGTCATGCTAGTTGTAGCCCATACGTGTGACTAAATTTGCTTAAAAAATATGAAGCCTTGGGTTTGAACGTTGAATCTTTGAGTGACTTCGGTAAATGTTCAGCTAACTAACAATAATCTTAATTTTACATCTGTCTCGATCTGTAATAAGCTTGCACTTCAATTATGTCTTATTGGACAAAGCGTTGTAAAGTTGAAAAAGTTGTTAACCAACTTTTGCAAGAAATTGCTGAACTTAGTCACGATCATGATGATGTAGCCCTATACTATGCCCCGCCGCACGAGTGGACTCATGCTCTGGGCCATACTGCGCTGCGTGCAAAAAGTTGGGGATTTTTTTGTTTTTTAAATGGAAATCATTCGGCCTTAAACTCGGCATATAGGTTCACTTACCCAAGCATCTCAATATTTCACCATAATTAGGACTTGTTCATGTTTCTGTCTGGTGTAATTTGCCTTAAAATATCCAACATGAACTGTTTACCCTTCTCAGCCGTAAAGACCAATTCAATATGGCGGTATCATGTCTGCGCAGGTGCACACAGCTCATCGCACCCACAAACCCGACGGTTGTTTCATGAAATACTATTAACTGGTGCATGGACATCCAATTTCATAAAACAACCGTCAGGTTTTTGGGTGCGATGAGCTGTGTGCGCCTGCGCAGACATGAAGCCCCCCATATTGAATTGGGCTTCACGGCTGAGAAGGGTAAACAGTTCATGTTGGAAATTTTAAGGCAAATTACACCAGACAGAACCATGAACAAGTCCTATCTCATGCCACTCCGAGGAAGATATTGCACATGAAAATTCATGGCCTTCCATTGTTTAAAAGCAGTAATGTTCAGTGCTGGCCAATCCTTTGTACTTTATCTGAACCATCGTGTAGGTGTGAACCATTCATTGTAGGTTTGTATTCTAGCAATAGAAAACCCAAACATCTCGGAGTTTCTCGAAGATTTTGTACATGAAGTCAAAGATTTACTGGCAAATGGAAGAACTTTGGCCGTTTCTGTCGAGGCATTTATTTGTGATGCTCCAGCACGTGCGTATATTAAACAGGTCAAGGGTCATTCAGGTTATCATGGTTGTGAGAAGTGCACAGTCAGAGGGGAGTATGATAGCAAAGTGATATTTTCCAGATTGGATTCACCCCTTCGCACAGATGATTCATTTAAGGATAGGTTGGATGAGGGCCACCACATTGGACTGAGCCGATTGCTACAATTAAATATTGGCATGGTTTCTCAGTTTCCACTAGACTATATGCATTTGGTATGCTTAGGAGTCACAAGACGGCTTCTTGTCTTTTGGGTGAAAGGGCCTTTGAAGTGCCGTCTGGAACCTCGGACAATGGTGCAAATATCAGAATGTCTGCTATCTCTCCGTTCCAGCATCCCTCAAGAATTTGCTAGAAAACCATGATCGCTTGATGAGTTAGACAGATGGAAAGCAACAGAGTTTCGGTTGTTTCTTCTGTATACTGGCCCTGTAGTATTGAAAGGAAAAATTCCTGAACCAATGTATGACAACTTCATGCTTCTGTCTGTTGCAGTGAACTTACTGGCAAATCCAGCCTTGTGCAAGTCCTTTTGTGATTATGCAAAAGAGTTGCTTGTCAATTTTGTGCAGCATTTTTCTAGTTTGTACGGGACTGACCAAGTCGTGTACAATGTACATAACCTGATTCATCTCCCGGAAGATGTCAAACTGTATGGGCCCCTGGACAAGTTTTCAGCTTTTCCATTTGAAAACTGCCTAAAAGGTTTGAAGAGGCTAGTCAGAAAGCCAAACTTTGTTCTTCAGCAAGTTGTAGCAAGGTTGGTGGAGAGATCCTCCTTGCCACCCAAAGAATGTCTATTTTTTCCCAGTCCACAAAGTTCACTTTGAGAATGGAACATGCAAAAGGTCCACTTCCTTTGGGAAACAGTACATTCCATGTACATAGTTTCGTGATGCCGTCTTTTGTGACTGTGTCATTAGCTCAAAAACTGGTGACAATTGTGTGAGAGTTGGAAGCCACGTGGGCATTATAAGCAATATCTTTCAAAGTAGGTCCGGGGTGTACATAATGTACAAACAATTTCAATCACTGGAAACATTTTTTACGTATCCAATGGATTCAGAGAAGTTGGATGTGCACAAGGTATCTAAACTGGGAAACGAGACGCTAATTGCCAACATTCGGTCAGTGAGAAACAAATATATGGTGCTTCTGTATTATGACAAACATGTAGCAATACCTGTTCTTCATAGCATGCATACTTTCACAGACTTGAAGTAAATATCGAAACTGCTCAACTAATGTCACCGGGCTATAAAATAACTCAACCAGTCAAAGTTTTACTAGGTGATCTGGCTGATTCCTGATCACCTTATTGTTTTTTTCCGGGTTCTACGCATATTTTTGGTTTCTTTTTCTAGACAATTCTTCAAAGCATTTTTTCCAAATTGTACAACGTATTAACAATTAAAATGAACATCAACCCTGATCTCTGGACGTGCATACAAGTGTGACATCATGATGACATCATGATGACGTCATGTATCAAATTACAAGCAATTTTAGTTCCAAAATTACCGCATTCTTTCACAGCTAATACAGCTGTAATGTTCGTGATTTGGGATCTGATAGATCTACATGTAGGATATGCCAACATTTTTGTTTTTATCTCTGAGGGCAAAGTCGTCTGACCTTCACTTCTGCTGTTACCGGAAGGTCAAAGTTGCGTAAATTTGAAAAGCGAAAATGAGGTCAAAGCAAAACTAACAAAATTTCTTTGAAATGGTTCATGGGATAAACATGAAACCTATGTACGAACAATGTATGTTTAAATGTATCCATAACATTTAAAGGGGCTGTGTCGTCGCGCCATCTCGCGTTAACGAATCAAATATTGAAGTGCGCCCCCTTGCGCTTCATTTCGGTTATGTGCTATTTTTAACCTCCATCCGTTTGTTATGGCTGTTCTGAGAATTGGCTTTTGGAAACTACACCCCCTGGAACACGCACGCATGTCCAGCGTCTGCGTACTGAAATACACATACGTGTACACGTATACTTATAAACAAGTAGCACACATCGTGGCACTCAGTTCTCTAAGAGTAAGATTATTAGAAAAAACGTTCAAATTTCATCTGTTTATTTCATAAAATTTCATTCACATGTACACAAGTGCCATGGAATATTTGTCTGAAAGTTGCACAGAATTAGAGGTTGGCGATATAGAAGTAGAACCTTACGCTGGAGAACCTATGACATGTACATGCCGAAACTCTTTCCAGAGAGGACGACTCGGCACACGGGGTGCTTGTCCATGTAAATGTGCACAGCAAAACTGCAACGTGTCTTGTCGCTGTGGGACAGTTAGCGCTAAATTTTGTACACAAAATCCCACAGGCGGGGTATCCGTAAAAGGGTCTATGTATTATGTGTTATTCATTTGGATGTATCTTGCTCGTATCTTGCTTGTAAACTTAGGTCGATAAAAAGCTTCAGGCTTATTTTGACCCGTCACTTCAATAACAAAATTATCATGCTACTAAAAGAGGGGTAGTGGCTGCAGACAGTTCTTTAGCAGCGAAGAAAAATAAAATTAAAATCAAGAACATAGAAGTACATTTTTTTTAACAGTTGATAGATGGAGCTGAAACAACTTCACTTGGTCGCTATTCCAATGGCACTTGTCAACAACTCGCTGTGTGAAACAATATTTCCGCACATTAAGTCTACATGTAATGTATAGTCAACATGTACAGATGTATAGTACATCCGATCCATGTACTCGGTATGTGAATTGTTCATGTCATAAAAAGTAATAAGCGAATAATTCGTGCAAAACAGGTGAAAATTAGGGTTGTTTGAATATTTGTCGGGGTGTCTATTCCTTTGTTTCTTCGGTAGTCATCTTTATCATAGTGATGTGGGGATCTGTGCGCCAGTGGCGTAAGCACGGGGAAGGAGTTCAGGGGCCCGGCGATTTGTATTTCTTTTTTGTTTCATAAATTTAAAAAGGGGAAATTGTACACAAAGTGATGTTTCAAATTTCAAGCGGTGTTTGGGGCGGGGGTATCCCCCGTTGAGAAAAGTTCAAGATGCAGTACTTCGTTGACAAATTTAATATTCATCCCCACTTTTCGACACGGATTTACTCGCCACTGGTGAAATCTCATTTCATTGACGTATATTATTTATTGGTAATAACTGTTATTATTGTGTTTATTATTTGATAGTGTTGAAATAACTCTTATGATGTAACTTTCCATAAAGTCCTGCCGTAACACAAGGTCGTGGGCTCAATATCGCCATCAGTATAGCTGTTTTACTTTGATTTGCTCATCATTGCAGGCACAGCCGATTTTAGTCGAAATTTATTTCGATACATAGGCCTACAACTTAATTTTTGTATAGGAAGGGGCTGGTGCATTATACATTTTACAATTATAAATACAGATTTACTTATTTTCGTTTGGTTCTGTCATGGTACATTTTGGCGTTTGCCGGGTGGGGTGTCACGGACTATGTTCGACTGTAGGCCTATCGCCGGTATATTTTTTATGGTGTTCTATAAAGACGACAGATCGCCTCGCCCTCGCCCTCGACCTCGACCTCGCCCTCGCCCTCGCCCTCGACCTCGACCTTACCACATAGACTTGTGCACAAAAAAACAGATGCAGGGGCGAGGGCGCAGTCGCCCTCGACCTCGACCTCGACCTCGACCTCGTTAATTGTTTTGCATTTTCTTGTCAATTGGACTTTGCTGATCAATATTCCGGCGGGTGCCATGCCCCTTGGCACCCTTGGCATTTTTAAAAATTAATTAAAATGCAAATTAGCTGCTGCAATTGGGTAAAATACATGTTTTCAATCCTATATGCATGTCTGATCTCGTCCAAACCTATCCATTTGAGGTGTCTAGACTATGTTCAGGGGTGAACGAATTCATAAAGTAATTTCTACAATGATAATATCGTACGTATGTTCTGCATTTATTCAAATTACATGTAGCACCCGCCATTATAAGAAACTTTAGACAGCTTGTTTGATACAACTGGACAAAGGCTTGCGAAGATATAGATATAAATTCAGCGGACCCTAATGCACGTTTCCGTGGTCAACCCCCAGCCTATAAATATTAATGAGGTCGAGGTCGAGGTCATCTGTCGTCTTTAGAACACCATCATTTTTGGTGGCACAAACACATACAAAATACTTGTACATGCAGTATGTATCATCATAACTACAGGATCATGCATCCAGCAGTCATTGCAATTGTAATCTGATGTGGCGCGCGCGACCTGTGGGTCACCGCGCGGTCGTTGCGTATTATTTGCAGTTACTGGGTTCATCTGCGTTCATCAGTTCGGGATTCAGTGTACAGCCGCAAGCCTGCTATGATCGTGACGACACAGCCCCTTTAAGTTCACGCAATTTAGATTTGCACGAGTTATTTTAGTGCCCTCTTGCATATCCAAGGTTCAAAACAAATGCCAAATTTGAACATCTCTTCTTTATCACAGTCATATATTTATATTCATAACTTAAACAACTGAACAATGTCTCGCCCGATCACCTAGTGTTTGTGATAAACATCAAACCTCTAGTTGATTGTCTAAATGTGAACTGCAAATGCATACATGTAGGTTGTAAAACTGTATGTATGCTAAAAAATATAAAGTGAGCTTAAATGCCCAGGAAAATAAAATGCACTGTTCAAATTTTACAATCATGCATTGGATATGTCTATAGTTGAGATGTATGCTGTGGTAGTTTTCACAGAAACTGATGAAGTAGAGCTCGTCCCATGTTCTCTGGCCACCATTCAAAGCCACTTCTGCTGTTTACAAAGGTAGTTTAGGACAGGCTGAATCCAGACCTGCAAACATGGACACTCTACAAGACACGTTTGCTTTGCAATTGTTGTAAGTATAATTTTACCTGTATAGTAGCATGTTTCGAAAACTATTAATCGGAAATTTTAGTACTTTCTGGCCTCTAAATGGTACTCTGTTTTGACCTGCCCGAAGTAGCAATTTATGGAGATGAAATTAGTTCTCTAACATGCCTCCGACATTGTGAATTTTAAAATATACATTTCAGTGACATGGTTGACAGACCATATTGTCCCGATTTCCTGCTGATGTCACGGTGTTTAGTGAATCACTCCATACGTTAAAACTTTTTTTAGTGAAAGATAGTAAATACAGTAGTATTAAATTGGAGTCACTAAAACTTGTATCCACACATAGCGACCTATGAAGCTGGAAGACAGAAGTCGCGGATGGCTGAAGATACATCTGACGTCCAAACGGACAAAGAACGAGCCAAGCAGCGGAAGTAAGTATATGCAAATTTAATTTTATTTGAAATTGTTTATAACGGGCCTGTAACCTGTCCTGAGACTGGGGGGGGGGGGGGGGGGTGGCAAACCCCAAAGTGGAACTTTTGGCATATACACAACATTGTGAACACATACGTACCATGACGTATATAAACATGTACATAAACATTTGCAAAATTATAAATAACCAAACTACTGAATTATTACGAAATACCATACTAGACTTGTAAATAGCAGTCAACCCTAACAGCCCAAGGCTTTTTACTAGAATCCTTCCCTAACCACACAAACTCCAACACTGTGTAGTAAAACCAATGGCACATTCTTTGTACTTGGACAAAATCAGGGCATCAAGTCCCATGCAAAGTGATGGTGCCAAGGCTCTACAGCACCCAATCACACAAAATTCAACACAAATGGGGTGTTTGATTTTGGCAGGTTAGGGATGGTTAGGGTTTTAAGCATTCTTAAAAATCATGGCACCTGGTGTGCTGTTGCTTTGAAGAAAAGTGGAAATGTATAATCTAGTTACCCGACCTGATAATTCCCTCAAATCTATAAAATGCATTTTGTCTAAGGTATGGTCAGGGAACCAGACTATAACATATTTTTTTTCTCCATTTTCTCAGCATCTATGCACGCAAAACTTTAAACAGGCCAGTGTTACAGTATTTGCTAGCACGCTATAAAATACTAACCACCAAATCCATTCATTTCTCACATTACAGCAAAAGCAAATGGTATATACTACCTTTAAATGTCCTACATTTACCATATTTAAGTGGAATATTCAGTGGATCCATGTACTTGACTATTTTGTGTTACATTTACAAGACGAAGGAGACCTGCTACGTGGTCATCATCTAGCGACAGCGAAGATGAACAGGAACCAGCTCCCAAGAACAAACATCGGCAACCTGCTATGGCACCAGCCCCATCGCCATCTGCACCACCTGCCATTCTGTCAATCTCCCCGATGAACCATGTGGACTTAGATGCGGATACCCCTTCTTGCTCTAGGCCTAACACCCCAAGACTAGGTAAAGACTGAAATACACCAGTTGTTAATTGATTAAAGCCAATCCATCCTGAATCAATTAAGGTCCCGGTCACCCTGTTTTCAAGCATTTCAAGAAAGTTAGGGGATTTTTGGATTGAAGATTTTAAGTGGAATACGATGACTTTGATTTGGGATTTTACTGCTTAAAAAATCTTGTTGGTTGATGTACCAATTGACCTGCCAAGAAACTGCCTAGCCTTGCACCATAAAGCAAAGGCAATTACTATTTGCATGCAATTACTGCCGTGTGTGCTTAACATTGCACGAGGAACAATGTGGTCAGAAAGTCCATTCAGATAAACAGTGCAGCATTGCCTTGTAAGAGAGCGTGGTTTTATTCATTGTACAAAACCTAAAAATGTCAGTAACTGTAACACAATGTAATTATAAATATGAATGAGGCTTCCTCCTTCCACATCCCTTCCCCACACACAAAAATAATAAATAAAAAGCATGTAAATGTACTAATAGTTCTCTGAAATTTCCTTTTTTTCTGTAGGTGAGAGGCAGCGGGATATGTCAAGCAACAGTGGTAAGTAAAAATTAAATTTAACTTTAACCCTAACTCTAACTCTACCAGATACAGCACAGTGCATCTGTGCTGACAGCCCCCACTTTGCTGCACTCTCCACACAAGTCAAAGTGACAAAGTATGCAATGTGATTCGACTGGCAGGCTACTAGCCAAAATGTCCTGGAGTGTCTACGTTAGGGGTTTAATACAAGTTTGGTGAATCAGCCTTTCAAAAAAGGTTGGAAAAGTAAGCAAATTATGGTTTGTTTCTCATATAATTTACTGTATTTTCCCATTTTATTAATAGCAACACTGATGACTCTACTGAAAGCTGTGACAGAGATTCAGCTGACAGTAAAGTCTATTCAGCAGGAGCAAGAGGCCCAACGACGAGTCCTGAATGGAATAGCAGTGAAGCTTTTGGGAGATGTAGATGAAAAACTGCCCGAGGACAACACCTTACCTCTGAGCACTCAAGAGGACATTGAGGAGCTTGAAGAGGAGCTCAAAACCAAAAAGACCAGGGATGCGTTGGTAAGTCAAGGAAACGCTAACCCTATAACCTTTCAAGCCCCAGACTAGTTAAAACAATTGGCAGTGGCGTATACAGCTTTTTACGGCGTACAAAATTGAGACGTTTCGACATCTGAACTGCCTGAAACACTGTGTTTGGATTTTTTGACAGCATTAGGTATTTTAAGTTTTTCAATGGGCCACGATTTTTGGTTAGTGGATTTCGCTAATATGCCATTAAATGAAGCATTTACGATTACCCAAAAGAAAAATTCACCGAGGGAGGTAGGGCAGGTTTTTCCCCCAGCAGTGAACAGCCCTACACGAAACCCCACCTGCCTACCCCAGATACGCCACTGACAATTTGGTCAAGAAATAGGGTATGCTTTGTTAGATTTTACAGTCCTTTCCTTTTAATCTATGGTTTCTGATGTTTGGGTTAAAATAAGATTTACCAAACGACAAGTGAATGCTAAAAAAAAGATTGAAGTATTGAAAGAACCTGGTTACGCCTGAGCTCGTCAGAGGGAACTATTAAAACAATTCAGCTTTTGGCTTTTGTTTATCACTATGCACAATTTTATTTTTAGATTGATTGTATGCTTTGGATTTGTGATTGCGTGATACAGATTTGAATGTCTGAATACTTTTCTTCACAGACAAACCACCTTGTCACTGTTGGTGAAAGTACCGTGAAAGATGCGGTCAGGCGTATTATGTCGAGCGTCATGGATCATCAGTTGGCACTACGCTACAATTGGAATGGAAAGGCTGGCTATAAAGGCAATGCAGGGATCACAAAGCTAGGATTCGGACGATTGGCCTTGGCTTCTGTTATAATAAGTAAGGCCCAGTTTTAAATTTATATATGTTTATGTCAATTCAATTAAGTTGGGACGTCCATATGAAACAAAGATTTCCTGGTTACTCCTGGATAGGTTCGATAGTTCGAAGGTTTATTAGATCAAAGGTTCGTTAGCCCGCAGGTTCGTAAAGCCCCAGTCCTACTAAGAGATACAACTTACGACAGTTTGCAACTGGAAAACGTAGGCAAACTTAGGAAAGTCGTGCCACAAGTCTTGAAATCAGTCGCAGAGAGGTTTTTGAGCTTGTTCGAAATTCTGGCTGCGACTCAAGTAGTCGTCGCATCTTGTCGCAGCCTAGTCTTCGATATCATTCGTGCGACGCTCGTGCGATTGTCGTGGGACAAGTCTTGAGTGGTCCTTTATTGTCGTGGCTGATCGTAGGATTCTCCTGTTGTACGACAGTCGCACGACTTTCCACAACTTGTCGTGTGAGTAGACCTGATTGCACGACTAAGCAAGACTCCACGACAAGTCGTACGAATAGTCGTTACATTGGTCGTAGCCAGTCGTGCAACATGACTTTACCACTCGTACGTATTCTTGGGTAGTCGTGCGACAGTCGTGCGATTAGTGGTGCTATCAGTCGGCAACAAGTCTTCTACAGGTCGCACGACTGGTCTTACAATGTGACTGCTAGGCTCAAATGGCAGGAAATATCCACGACTACCCACGACTGGCCTTTTCGCACGACTGGCCTTTTCGCACGACTGGCCTTTTCGCACGACTGGCCTTTTCGCACGACTGGCCTTTTCGCACGACTGGCCTTTTCGCACGACTGGCCTTTTCGCACGACTGGCCTTTTCGCACGACTGGCCTTTTCGCACGACTGGCCTTTTCGCACGACTGGCCTTTTCGCACGACTGGCCTTTTCGCACGACTGGCCTTTTCGCACGACTGGCCTTTTCGCACGACTGGCCTTTTCGCACGACTGGCCTTTTCGCACGACTGGCCTTGTCGCACGACTGAACTGGTTGCAGGAAATCGCAGGTCCTAGTGGGACCGGGGCTTTAGTCTGAAGGTTTCTTTAAGTCCGAAGGTTTGCTTTTCCTGAAAATTGAATAAGGTCCGAAGGCTCGATAGTCTGAATAGATGTTACAGCTCGATTGTCCGAATCAACAAGAAGGTTTGATATTCTGAATTGACAGTGAGGTTCGATAGTCCGAATCAACATTAATGTGTATAGTATGAATGGACAATATAAACGGACTATCGAACCCTATTATCATTTCAGACTATCGGACCCTATTGTCATTTCGGACATTCAAACCTTTGGACTACCGACCCTTCGGATTAATGAACCTTCGGAGGATCAAACGGACCCTGATTTTATAGCTTGTACAGGACTTCAACAGCATCCCTTTTACAGTTATCCTAAATCTCATAGCCCATCAGTTTTGTGGAAGCAACACAAGTTCAGTGGAAATATCACAAAGTCTTATTGTGCTTCATAAAAAATGAAATAAATGTTGGACATCAGCAGATTGGGAATGCATTCCATCTTCAGGAATCCACATCAATAAAATTGGCTAATCCTGCGAGTTCTCAAGATCCATTCTATTTGCTTTGATTTGATATTCATTACATTTCATTTTACAGGAGCTGTAACAAAGATACCAACACTAAAGACCTCTTCAGTGGAAGTCCAGAGAGAGGTAATGGTGTGGCTGAGGGGCGCCAGTGACAAACACGGAGGTCGTAAACAGAGAGAGAGCAGAGGGCAGTGGCAGAAACAGCTGATTAGACCATTCTACATGGGCATTTTACACAGGAATTGTTTGATTGCCTGAAGTCGGACATTGAATCTGGGAGAAAGACATTACAGTGGAACTCCGCTATACTAAACACCGCTATACCGAACATTCGGCTATACCGAACATCATCCTTGGCTCCCAAATTTTGTGTACAAAACTTACCGAACATTGTTGTTGGGGGGAAAAAAAACGGATACAAAAATGTACAGGGTATTTGGGCTGTTTGTAATTCCCAAACGGCCGCAGCTTCATGTTGAAGAGTGACAGGTGGCTATTATGAAAAGCCAACTGTTGCTTTAGAATGTATGAACATGTAATTACATGATTCAATAGCCGGCACATGTTTAAAGTAATCCTTAAAGGGACACATTGCTTTGGATGTTGCGATTTAGGCTATAAAACTGAAATGGATATGGTTGGGAAGCTTTTTGAAAAGTAGAATATAAAGATTCACATAACTATCCCTTCAAATTGCGTGGTTTTTGTTTAATTTCGTGACAAATAACGGTCCGCCATTTTGTAGAACCAAATTTTTGACTCCACAAAATGGCGGACCATGTTCACCAGTCGTATTTCCAGTCGCATCTGGTTGAAGTACGTTCTGTTGATCCATTTTGATGTACTGTGGTGGCACGGCGCGCAGCATGCACTGGCGATATGTGTCGTGAGCCAGAGAATTGTACCTGGCGATCATCTGATAGGTTCACAAGGCCACTGGCTGCGGTGCCAGCCTAAAGACTCTTACAGCGTATTTTGCGCATTATTTAGACGGTGGTATTTAAGACTGGAAATAAGTCTATGTTTCGCGGGTCAGATGTCAGGGGTAAGCACACAATTTTTTTTTTGTAATCACTACTCACTAATTACAACACATTATACGTGTTTTTTTGCATGAACAACTCTTATCAAAGATAAGGAACGTTTCTAAACAGCAAAATTTCATGACATTTGAAGGCAATGTGTCCCTAAATAAGTAACCCGTGGCTGAAAATCGGTATACCGAATGATCGTTTATACTGAACAAAATCTGTGGATTCCGCGATGTTGGTTATAGCGGCGTTCCACTGTATTAGTATAGAAAAATAATGCATCTTTAGGCGTTTCATCCATTTTCAACACACCACTAGTAGTGAATTCTTGAATTCATTCCTGGTGGCATGTTTAATAATACCATGATTGGGAACATTATTGTTAGAATTATTTTTACAACTAATCCATTGATTTTCTTGCCACTTGTTTTGGTTTCTCAATAGTGCCACTGAGACTAGATTATGTTCACATGTATTTACATTTACACAAGTAGACACACTTGCCATTTTTCCAAGAATCTTTTCCTATACTACATGTATCAAATCCATTCACCAGGAGGGAATTCAAGAATTCATTCTTGGTGGTGTACTTCATAATACCTTAATAGGAAAATTGCTGCCCCATTGTCAGTAAAATTGCCTGTACATTTAATTTGAAGTTTAATTTTGGTTTCAAATGTTCCTGTAAATATTAAACACTGCAAAACTGAACTTTACCTATATGCATATGAAATCCCCATTACATGTATAGTACATATGCATTTGTCAGGAATCAACTAATTATCATGTTATGTGCATGTATTAAAGACACTACATTCCCCCCCTTCTTTTGACTCAATTTAAAGTGATTGCATGTGACAACTAGATTTGACCGGTAAATCATTTAGAGCTTTAGTGTATGTCCCGAAGTACACCCTGTTGACAAAGAACATTAACAACTGTAACTTAACAACAATCTTTCAAAGATTAATAATATCAGTTCGCGGAAAAATGGTAGGCAATGGTTCTATTAAACTTTATTTGCATTAATTGTGGTGTTCGTATAGAATAAACCGAAAAACTGTTGAGGTAAATTTAACAAACTACATCTGTGCTGTCTCCTAAAATGTAAATGACTAGGTTGTTATTAATTGCAAATGACACAGGCACAATAACTTGATGTACAGTGCCCAATTATTCTAATAGGGTTGTATCAGGAAAGAAATGGGAGATGGCCGCCAAAGGCCGGTGTATCTTCCATTTGTCGTCTGATTAGATCCCGTTCAGAACAAAATAATTGTTCAGTATGTCGAGGACGCCTGTACCGTTACGAAGGGGGGGGGGGGGGGGGGGGGGGGGGGAGACGGGTACGGGTACGGGTACGGGTACGGGTACGGGGGGGGGGGGGGTGGGTGGGTAGGGGGTACGGAACGGAGCCGGTAATAAGCCGCTAATGGACCATTAAAGGCCAATACTGGGCCAATGCCGGCTACCGGGCCATATGCTGGCTGATGAAAACGGCCCATTACAGGGCCGTTAATGGCCCGGTTCCGGCAGCCAGCATTGGGCCGATAATGCGCCAATGTGCAAAATTGTACTGGGCCGTTATTGGCAGCCAACATTGGGACGTTAATGCAGCCGGAATTGGCCCATAATCGGGCCGTTTATGTTGTGTTTACTGGGCATTCGGCTGAACTGGGGTCTGTGGAGCTGGAAATTGGTCTGGATGTTGCTGATGAGTCCCTCTTTCCATCAGTATCAAGATTGTGCGCAATTTTGTTCAATGTCAGATCGAAAAACGCCCTCATTTGGGGCCCAAGTTGCGTGGTGGGGGTCTCGGCTCGTCCATTGTATAACATGTGCACTTATGCGGGAATGCAGAAAAATTCGTTCGAAAAACCTACTCGCTTGTCTCCTCCATCATTTGGCTTAACTTGGGCCTACGGAGCAGGAAATTGGTCTGGATGTTGCTGAGAAGTCCCTCTTTCCATCAGTATCAAGATTGTGCGCAATTTGGTTAAACATCAGATCGAAAAATTCCCTCATTTTGGGCCTAAGTTGCGTGGTGGGGGTCTCGGCTAAACCATTGTATAGCATGTGCACTTATGCGGGAAGGCAGACAAATTCGTTCGAAAAACCTACTCGCTTGTCTCGGCCATCATTTGGCTGAACTTGGGCCTGAGGAGCTGAAGATTAGTCTGGATGTTGCTGATGAGTCCCTCTTTCCATAAGTATCAAGATTATGCGTGATTTCGTTCAACGTCAGACCGAAAAACGCCCTCATTTGGAACCCAAGTTGCGTGGTGTGGGTCTCGGCTAGTCCATTGTATAGCATGTGCACTTATGCGGGAATGCAGAAAAATACGTTCGAAAAACCTACTCGCTTATCTCGGCCACCATTCGGCTGAACTGGGGTCTGTGGAGCTGGAAATTGGTCTGGATGTTGGTGAGGAGTCCCTCTTCCCATCAGTATCAAGATTGTGCGCAATTTCGTTCAATGTCGGATCGAAAAACGCCCTCATTTGGGGCCCAAGTTGCGTGGTGGGGGTCTCGGCTCGTCCATTGTATAACATGTGCACTTATGCGGGAATGCAGAAAAATTCGTTCGAAAAACCTACTCGCTTGTCTCCTCCATCATTTGGCTTAACTTGGGCCTACGGAGCAGGAAATTGGTCTGGATGTTGCTGAGAAGTCCCTCTTTCCATCAGTATCAAGATTGTGCGCAATTTGGTTAAACATCAGATCGAAAAATTCCCTCATTTTGGGCCTAAGTTGCGTGGTGGGGGTCTCGGCTAAACCATTGTATAGCATGTGCACTTATGCGGGAAGGCAGACAAATTCGTTCGAAAAACCTACTCGCTTGTCTCGGCCATCATTTGGCTGAACTTGGGCCTGAGGAGCTGAAGATTAGTCTGGATGTTGCTGATGAGTCCCTCTTTCCATAAGTATCAAGATTATGCGTGATTTCGTTCAACGTCAGACCGAAAAACGCCCTCATTTGGAACCCAAGTTGCGTGGTGTGGGTCTCGGCTAGTCCATTGTATAGCATGTGCACTTATGCGGGAATGCAGAAAAATACGTTCGAAAAACCTACTCGCTTATCTCGGCCATCATTCGGCTGAACTGGGTCTGTGGAGCTGGAAATTGATCTAGATGTTGCTGAGGAGTCCCTCTTACCATCAGTGTCAAGATTGTGCGCAATTTAGTTAAACATCAGCTTGAAAAATTACCTTATTTTGGGCCTAAGTTGCGTGGTGGGGGTCTCGGCTAGTCCATTGTATAGCATGTGCACTTATGCGGGAATGCAGAAAAATTCGTTCGAAAAACCTACTCGGTTGTCTCGGCCATCATTTGGCTGAACTTGGGCCTGCGGAGCTGGAAATTGGTCTGGATGTTGCTGATGAGTCCCTCTTTCCATAAGTATCAAGATTGTGCGTGATTTCGTTCAACATCAGACCGAAAAACGCCCTCATTTGGAACCCAAGTTGCGTGGTGGGGGTCTCGGCCAGTCCATTGCATAGCATGTACACTTAATCGGGAATGCAGAAAAAATCAGTTCGAAAAAAAAATACTCGCTTATCTCGGCCATCATTCTGCTGAACTTGGGTCCGTGGAGCTGAAAATTGGTCTGGATGTTGCTGAGGAGTCTCTTTTTCCAACATTATCAAGATTGTGCACAATTTCGTTTAACATCAGATCGAAAAACGCCTTCATTTTGGGCCTAAGTTGCGTGGTGGGGGTCTCGTCTAGTCCATTGTATAGCATGTGCACTTATGCGGGAATGCAGAAAAATACGTTCGAAAAATATACTCGCTTATCTCGGCCATCATTCGGCTGAACTGGGTCTGTGGAGCTGGAAATTGATCTAGATGTTGCTGAGGAGTCCCTCTTACCATCAGTGTCAAGATTGTGCGCAATTTAGTTAAACATCAGCTTGAAAAATTACCTTATTTTGGGCCTAAGTTGCGTGGTGGGGGTCTCGGCTAGTCCATTGTATAGCATGTGCACTTATGCTGGAATGCAGAAAAATTCTTTCGAAAAACCTACTCGCTTGTCTCGGCCATTATTTGGCTGAACTTGGGCCTCAGGAGCTGGAGATTGGTCTGGATGTTGCTGATGAGTCCCTCTTTCCAACAGTATCAAGATTGTGCGTAATTTCGTTCAACATCAGATCAAAAAACGCCCTCATTTGGGGCCTAAGTTGCGTGGTGGGGGTCTCGGCTAGTCCATTGTATAGCATGTACACTTAACCGGGAATGCAGACAAAATCAGTTCGAAAAAAACTACTCTCTTATCTAGGCCATCATTCGGCTGAACTGGGGTCTGTGGAGCTTGAAATTGGTCTGGATGTTGCTGAGCAGTCCCTCTTTCCAACAGTATCAAGATTGTGCGCAATTTCGTTAAACATCAGATAGAAACATTTCCTAATTTTGGGCCTAAGTTGCGAAGTATGGGTCTCGGCTAGTCCATTGTATAATCATGTGCACTTATGCAGGAATGCAGATAAATTCGTTCGAAAAACCTACTCGCTTGTCTCGGCCATCTTTTGGCTGAACTTGGGTCTGAGGAGCTGAAAATTGGTCTGGATGTTGCTGAGGAGTCCCTCTTTCCATAAGTATCAAGATTGTGCGTGATTTCGTTCAACGTCAGACCGAAAAACGCCCTCATTTGGAACCCAAGTTGCGTGGTGGGGGTCTCGGCCAGTCCATTGCATAGCATGTACACTTAATCGATAATGCAGAAAAAATCAGTTTAAAAAAAAAATACTCGCTTATCTCTGCCATCATTCTGCTGAACTGGGGTCCGTGGAGCTGAAAATTGGTCTGGATGTTGCTGAGGAGTCTCTTTTTCCAACATTATCAAGATTGTGCGCAATTTCGTTTAACATCAAATCGAAAAACGCCTTCATTTTTGGCCTAAGTTGCGTGGTGGGGGTCTCGGCTAGTCCATTGTATAGCATGTGCACTTATGCGGGAATGCAGAAAAATACGTTCGAAAAAAATACTCGCTTATCTCGGCCATCATTCTGCTGAACTGGGGTCCGTGGAGCTGGAAATTGGTCTGGATGTTGCTGAGGAGTCTCTTTTTCCAACATTATCAAGATTGTGCGCAATTTCGTACAACATCAGATCGAAAAACGCCCTCATTTAAGGCCCACGTTGCGTGGTGGGGTCTCGGCCAGTCCATTGCATAGCATGTGCACTTAATCGGGAATGCAGAAAAAATCAGTTCGACAAAAAAAACTACTCGCATATCTCGGCCATCATTCTGCTGAACTGGGGTCTGTGGAGCTGGAAATTGGTCTTGATGTTGCTGAGGAGTCCCTTTTTCCAACATTATCAAGATTGTGCGCAATTTCGTTTAACATCAGATCGAAAAACGCCTTCATTTTGGGCCTAAGTTGCGTGGTGGGGGTCTCGGCTAGTCCATTGTATAGCATGTACACTCATGCGGAAATGCAGAAAAAAACGTTCGAAAAACCTACTCGCTTATCTCTGTCATCATTTGGCTGAACTTGGGTCTGAGAAGCTGAAGATTGTTCTGGATGTTGCTGATGAGTCCCTCTTTCCAAAAGTATCAAGATTGTGCGCAATTTGGTTAAACATCAGATGGAAAAATTCCCTCATTTTGGGCCTAAGTTGCGTGGTGGGGGTCTCTATCTGCTAGTCCATTGTATAGCATGTGCCCTTATGCGGGAATGCAGAAAAATACGTTCGAAAAACCTACTCGCTTATCTCGGCCATCATTCGGCTGAACTGGGGTCTGTGGAGCTGGAAATTAGTCTGGATGTTGCTGAGGAGTCCCTCTTTTCATCAGTGTCAAGATTGTGCGCAATTTAGTTAAACATCAGATCGAAAAAATCCCTCATTTTGGGCCCAAGTTGCGTGGTGGGGGTCTCGGCTAGTCCATTGTATAGTATGTGCACTCATGCGGGAATGCAGAAAAAATCGTTCGAGAAACCTACTCGCTTATCTCTGCCATCATTTGGCTGAACTTGGGTCTGAGGAGCTGGAGATTGGTCTGGATGTTGCTGATGAATCCCTCTTTCCAACAGTATCAGGATTGTGCGTAATTTCGTTCAACATCAGATCAAAAAACGCCCTCATTTGGGGCCCAAGTTGCGTGGTGGGGTCTCGGCTAGTCCATTGTATAGCATGTACACTTAACCGGGAATGCAGACAAAATCAGTTCGAAAAAAACTACTCTCTTATCTAGGCCATCATTCGGCTGAACTGGGGTCTGTGGAGCTTGAAATTGGTCTGGATGTTGCTGAGCAGTCCCTCTTTCCAACAGTATCAAGATTGTGCGCAATTTCGTTAAACATCAGATAGAAACATTTCCTAATTTTGGGCCTAAGTTGCGAAGTATGGGTCTCGGCTAGTCCATTGTATAATCATGTGCACTTATGCAGGAATGCAGATAAATTCGTTCGAAAAACCTACTCGCTTGTCTCGGCCATCTTTTGGCTGAACTTGGGTCTGAGGAGCTGAAAATTGGTCTGGATGTTGCTGAGGAGTCCCTCTTTCCATAAGTATCAAGATTGTGCGTGATTTCGTTCAACGTCAGACCGAAAAACGCCCTCATTTGGAACCCAAGTTGCGTGGTGGGGGTCTCGGCCAGTCCATTGCATAGCATGTACACTTAATCGATAATGCAGAAAAAATCAGTTTAAAAAAAAAATACTCGCTTATCTCGGCCATCATTCTGCTGAACTGGGGTCCGTGGAGCTGAAAATTGGTCTGGATGTTGCTGAGGAGTCTCTTTTTCCAACATTATCAAGATTGTGCGCAATTTCGTTTAACATCAAATCGAAAAACGCCTTCATTTTTGGCCTAAGTTGCGTGGTGGGGGTCTCGGCTAGTCCATTGTATAGCATGTGCACTTATGCGGGAATGCAGAAAAATACGTTCGAAAAAAATACTCGCTTATCTCGGCCATCATTCTGCTGAACTGGGGTCCGTGGAGCTGGAAATTGGTCTGGATGTTGCTGAGGAGTCTCTTTTTCCAACATTATCAAGATTGTGCGCAATTTCGTACAACATCAGATCGAAAAACGCCCTCATTTAAGGCCCACGTTGCGTGGTGGGGTCTCGGCCAGTCCATTGCATAGCATGTGCACTTAATCGGGAATGCAGAAAAAATCAGTTCGACAAAAAAAACTACTCGCATATCTCGGCCATCATTCTGCTGAACTGGGGTCTGTGGAGCTGGAAATTGGTCTTGATGTTGCTGAGGAGTCCCTTTTTCCAACATTATCAAGATTGTGCGCAATTTCGTTTAACATCAGATCGAAAAACGCCTTCATTTTGGGCCTAAGTTGCGTGGTGGGGGTCTCGGCTAGTCCATTGTACAGCATGTACACTCATGCGGAAATGCAGAAAAAAACGTTCGAAAAACCTACTCGCTTATCTCTGTCATCATTTGGCTGAACTTGGGTCTGAGAAGCTGAAGATTGTTCTGGATGTTGCTGATGAGTCCCTCTTTCCAAAAGTATCAAGATTGTGCGCAATTTGGTTAAACATCAGATGGAAAAATTCCCTCATTTTGGGCCTAAGTTGCGTGGTGGGGGTCTCTATCTGCTAGTCCATTGTATAGCATGTGCCCTTATGCGGGAATGCAGAAAAATACGTTCGAAAAACCTACTCGCTTATCTCGGCCATCATTCGGCTGAACTGGGGTCTGTGGAGCTGGAAATTAGTCTGGATGTTGCTGAGGAGTCCCTCTTTTCATCAGTGTCAAGATTGTGCGCAATTTAGTTAAACATCAGATCGAAAAAATCCCTCATTTTGGGCCCAAGTTGCGTGGTGGGGGTCTCGGCTAGTCCATTGTATAGTATGTGCACTCATGCGGGAATGCAGAAAAAATCGTTCGAGAAACCTACTCGCTTATCTCTGCCATCATTTGGCTGAACTTGGGTCTGAGGAGCTGGAGATTGGTCTGGATGTTGCTGATGAATCCCTCTTTCCAACAGTATCAGGATTGTGCGTAATTTCGTTCAACATCAGATCAAAAAACGCCCTCATTTGGGGCCCAAGTTGCGTGGTGGGGTCTCGGCTAGTCCATTGTATAGCATGTACACTTAACCGGGAATGCAGACAAAATCAGTTCGAAAAATATTACTCTCTTATCTCGGCCATCATTCGGCTGAACTTCGGTCTGTGGAGCTGGAAATTGGTCTGGATGTTGCTGAGCAGTCCCTCTTTCCAACAGTATCAAGATTGTGCGCAATTTCGTTAAACATCAGATAGAAAAATTCCCGAATTTTGGGCCTAAGTTGCGTGGTGGGGGTCTCGGCTAGTCCATTGTATAATCATGTGCACTTATGCAGGAATGCAGATAAATTCGTTCGAAAAACCTACTCGCTTGTCTCGGCCATCATTTGGCTGAACTTGGGTCTGAGGAGCTGAAAATTGGTCTGGATGTTGCTGAGGAGTCCCTCTTTCGATTAGTAGCAAGATTGTGCGTAATTTCGTACAACATCAGATCGCAAAACGCCCTCATTTAAGGCCCATGTTGCGTTGTGGGGGTCTTGGGCAGTCCATTGCATAGCATGTGCACTTAATCGGGAATGCAGAAAAAATCAGTTCGAAAAAAAACTACTCGGATATCTCGGCCATCATTCTGCTGAACTGTGGTCTGTGGAGCTGGAAATTGGTCTGGATGTTGCTGAGGAGTCCCTTTTTCCAACATTATCAAGATTGTGCGCAATTTCGTTTAACATCAGCTCGAAAAACGCCTTCATTTTGGGCCTAAGTTGCGTGGTGGGGGTCTCGGCTAGTCCATTGTATAGCATGTACACTCATGCGGAAATGCAGAAAAAAACGTTCGAAAAACCTACTCGCGTATCTCTGTGATCATTTGGCTGAACTTGGGTCTAAGGAGCTGAAGATTGTTCTGGATGTTGCTGATGAGTCCCTCTTTCCATCAGTATCAAGATTGGGCGCAATTTGGTTAAACATCAGATCGAAAAATTCCCTCATGTTGGGCCTAAGTTGCGTGGTGGGGGTCTCTATCTGCTAGTCCATTGTATAGCATGTGCACTTATGCGGGATTGCAGAAAAATACGTTCGAAAAACCTACTCGCTTATCTCGGCCATCATTCGGCTGAACTTGGGTCTGAGGAGCTGAAAATTAGTCTGGATGTTGCTGAGGGGTCCCTCTTTTCATCAGTGTCAAAATTGTGCGCAATTTAGTTAAAAATCAGATCGAAAAATTCCCTCATTTTTGTCCGAAGTTGCGTGGTGGGGGTCTCGGCTAGTCCATTGTATATCATGTGCACTTATGGGGGAATGCATTAAAATTCGTTCGAAAAACCAACTCGCTTGCCTCGGCCATCATTTGGCTGAACTTGGGTCTGAAGAGCTGAAGATTGTTCTGGATGTTGCTGATGAGTCCCTCTTTCCATCAGTATCAAGATTGTGCGCAATTTCGTTCAACATCAGATCAAAAAACGCCCTCATTTGGGGCCCAAGTTGCGTGGTGGGGGTCTCGGCTAGTCCATTGTATAGCATGTACACTTAACCGGGAATGCAAACAAATTCAGTTCGAAAAAAACTACTCTCTTATCTCGGCCATCATTCGGCTGAACTGGGGTCTGTGGAGCTGGAAATTCGTCTGGATGTTGCTGAGCAGTCCCTCTTTCCAACAGTATCACGATTGTGCTCAATTTCGTTAAACATCAGATCGAAAAACGCCCTTCATTTTGGGCCTAAGTTGCGTGGTGGGGGTCTCGGCTAGTCCTTTGTACAGCATGTACACTTAATCGGGATTGCAGAAGAAAAAAAACAGTAAAATGAAACTACTCGCTTATCTCTGCCACCATTCGGCTGAACTGGGGTCCTTGGAGCTGGAAATTCGTCTGGATGTTGCTGAGGAGTCCCTCTTTCCAACAGTATCACGATTGTGCTCAATTTCGTTAAACATCAGTTAGAAAAATTCCCTAATTTTGGGCCTAAGTTGCGTAGTAGGTGTCTCGGCTAGTCCATTGTATAATCATGTGCACTTATGCAGGAATGCAGATAAATTCGTTCGAAAAACCTACTCTCTTGTCTCGGCCATCATTTGGCTGAACTTCGGTCTGAGGAGCTGAAAATTGGTCTGGATGTTGCTGAGGAGTCCCTCTTTCCATCAGTATCAACATTGTGCGCAATTTCGTACAACATCAGATCGAAAAACGCCCTCATTTACGGCCCACGTTGCGTTGTGGGGGTCTCGGCTAGTCCATTGCATAGCATGTGCACTTAATCGGGAATGCAGACAAAATCAGTTAAAAAAAAACTACTCGCATATCTCGGCCATCATTCTGCTGAACTGGGGTCTGTGGAGCTGGAAATTAGTCTGGATGTTACTGAGGAGTCCCTCTTTTCATCAGTTTCAAGATTGTGCGCAATTTGGTTAAACATCAGATCGAAAAATTCCCTCATTTTGGGCCTAAGTTGCGTGGTGGGGGTCTCTATCTGCTAGTCCATTGTATAGCATGTGCACTTATGCGGAATGCAGAAAAATACGTTAGAAAAACCTACTCGCTTATCTCGGCCATCATTCGGCTGAACTGGGGTCTGTGGAGCTGGAAATTAGTCTGGATGTTGCTGAGGAGTCCCTCTTTTCATCAGTTTCAAGATTGTGCGCAATTTAGTTAAACATCAGATCGAAAAATTCCCTCATTTTGGGCCTAAGTTGCGTGGTGGGGGTCTCGGCTATTCCATTGTATAGCATGTGCACTCATGCGGGAATGCAGAAAAAATCGTTCGAGAAACCTACTCGCTTATCTCGGCCATCATTTGGCTGAACTTGGGTCTGAGGAGCTGGAGATTGTTCTGGATGTTGCTGATGAGTCCCTCTTTCCAACATTATCAAGATTGTGCGCAATTTGGTTAAACATCAGATGGAAAAATTCCCTCATTTTGGGCCTAAGTTGCGTGGTGGGGGTCTTTGCTAGTCCATTGTATAGCATGTGCACTTATGCGGGAATGCAGAAAAATACGTTCGAAAAACCTACTCGCTTATCTCGGCCATCATTCTACTGAACTGGGGTCTGTGGAGCTGGAAATTGGTCTGGATGTTGCTGAGGAGTCCCTTTATCCAACATTATCAAGATTGTGCGCAATTTCGTTTAACATCAGATCGAAAAATTCCCTCATTTTGGGCCTAAGTTGCGTGGTGGGGGTCTCGGCTAGTCCATTGTATATCATGTGCACTTATGTGGGAATGCATTAAAATTCGTTCGAAAAACCTACTCGCTTGTCTCGGCCATCATTTGGCTGAACTTGGGTCTGAGGAGCTGAAGATTGTTCTGGATGTTGCTGATGAGTCCCTCTTTCCATCAGTATCAAGATTGTGCGCAATTTCGTTTAACATCAGATCGAAAAACGCCCTTCATTTTGGGCCTAGGTTGCGTGGTGGGGGTCTCGGCTAGTCCTTTGTACAGCATGTACACTTAATCGGGATTGCAGAAAAAATAATCAGTAAAAAGAAACCACTCGCTTATCTCGGCCACTATTCGGCTGAACTGGGGTCCTTGGAGCTGGAAATTGGAATGGATGTTGCTGAGGAGTCCCTCTTTCCAACAGAATCAAGATTGTGCGCTATTTCGTTCAACATCAAATCAAAAAACGCCTTCATTTGGTGCCCAGGTTGCGTGGAGGGGAGGGGGGGTGGAGTGGTTTCGGCTAGTCCACTGTATAGCATGTGCACTTAAGCGGGAATGCAGAAAAAATCAGTTTGAAAAAAAACTACTCGCATATCTCGGCCACCATTCGGCTGAACTGGGGTCCTTGGAGCTGGAAATTGGAATGGATGTTGCTGAGGAGTCCCTCTTTCCAACAAAATCAAGATTGTGCGCAATTTGGTTAAACATCATATCGAAAAATTCCCTCATTTTGGGCCTAAGTTGCGTGGTGGGGGTCTCTATCTGCTAGTCCATTGTATAGCATGTGCACTTATGCGGGAATGCAGAAAAATACGTTAGAAAGACCTACTCGCTTATCTCGGCCATCATTCGGCTGAACTGGGGTCTGTGGAGCTGGAAATTAGTCTGGATGTTGCTGAGGAGTCCCTCTTTTCATCAGTTTCAAGATTGTGCGCAATTTAGTTAAACATCAGATCGAAAAATTCCCTCATTTTGGGCCTAAGTTTCGTGGTGGGGGTCTCGGCTAGTCCATTGTATAGCATGTGCACTCATGCGGGAATGCAGAAAAAATCGTTCGAGAAACCTACTCGCTTATCTCTGCCATCATTTGGCTGAACTTGGGTCTGAGGAGCTGGAGATTGTTCTGGATGTTGCTGATGAGTCCCTCTTTCCAACAGTGTCAAGATTGTGCGCAATTTAGTTAAACATCAGATTGAAAAATGTCCTTATTTTGGGCCTAAGTTGCGTGGTGGGGGTCTCTGCTAGTCCATTGTATATCATGTGCACTTATGTGGGAATGCATTAAAATTCGTTCGAAAAACCTACTCGCTTGTCTCGGCCATAATTTGGCTGAACTTGGGCCTGAGGAGCTTGAGATTGGTCTGGATGTTGCTGAGGAGTCCCTCTTTCCAACAAAATCAAGATTGTGCTCAATTTGGTTAAACATCAGATCGAAAAATTCCCTCATTTTGGGCCTAAGTTGCGTGGTGGGGGTCTCTATCTGCTAGTCCATTGTATAGCATGTGCACTTATGCGAGAATGCAGAAAAATACGTTAGAAAAACCTACTCGCTTATCTCGGCCATCATTCGGCTGAACTCGGGTCTGTGGAGCTGGAAATTAGTCTGGATGTTGCTGAGGAGTCCCTCTTTTCATCAGTTTCAAGATTGTGCGCAATTTAGTTAAACATCAGATCGAAAAATTCCCTCATTTTGGGCCTAAGTTGCGTGGTGGGGGTCTCGGCTAGTCCATTGTATAGCATGTGCACTCATGCGGGAATGCAGAAAAAATCGTTCGAGAAACCTACTCGCTTATCTCTGCCATCATTTGGCTGAACTTGGGTCTGAGGAGCTGGAGATTGTTCTGGATGTTGCTGATGAGTCCCTCTTTCCAACATTATCAAGATTGTGCGCAATTTGGTTAAACATCAGATGGAAAAATTCCCTCATTTTGGGCCTAAGTTGCGTGGTGGGGGTCTTTGCTAGTCCATTGTATAGCATGTGCACTTATGCGGGAATGCAGAAAAATACGTTCGAAAAACCTACTCGCTTATCTCGGCCATCATTCGGCTGAACTGGGGTCTGTGGAGCTGGAAATTGGTCTGGATGTTGCTGAGGAGTCCCTCTTTCCATCAGTGTCAAGATTGTGCGCAATTTAGTTAAACATCAGATTGAAAAATTTCCTCATTTTGGGCCTAAGTTGCGTGGTGGGGGTCTCGGCTAGTCCATTGTATATCATGTGCACTTATGTGGGAATGCATTAAAATTCGTTCGAAAAACCTACTCGCTTGTCTCGGCCATAATTTGGCTGAACTTGGGCCTGAGGAGCTGGAGATTGGTCTGGATGTTGCTGATGAGTCCATTTTTCCATCAGTATCAAGATTGTGCGCAATTTCGTTCAACGTCAGACCGAAAAACGCCCTTTTTTAGGGCCCAAGTTGCGTGGTGGGGGTCTCGGCTAGTCCTTTGTACAGCATGTACACTTAATCGGGAATGCAGGAAAAAAAATCAGTAAAAAGAAACTACTCGCTTATCTCGGCCACCATTCGGCTGATCTAGGGTCCTTGGAGCTGGAAATTGGAATGGATGTTGCTGAGGAGTCCCTCTTTCCAACAGTATCAAGATTGTGCGCAATTTCGTTTAAGATCAGATCGAAAAACGTTCTCATTTGGAGACCAAGTTGCGTGGTGGGAGTCTCTGCTAGTCTTTTGTATAGCATGTACACTTAATCGGGAATGCAGAAAAATTCAGTTCGAAAAAAACGACTCGCTTATCTCGGCCACCATTCAGCTGAACTGGGGTCATTGGAGCTGGAAATTGGAATGGATGTTGCTGAGGAGTCCCTCTTTGCAACAGAATCAAGATTGTGCGCTATTTCGTTCAACATCAGATCGAAAAACGCCTTCATTTGGTGCCCAGGTTGCGTGGTGGGGGGGGGGGGGGGGGGCGGTGGGTGGTTTCGGCTTGTCCACTGTATAGCATGTGCACTCATGCGGGAATGCAGAAAAATACGTTCGAAAAACCTAATCGCTTATCTCGGCCATCATTCGGCTGAACTGGGGTCTGTGGAGCTGGAAATTAGTCTGGATGTTGCTGAGGAGTCCCTCTTTTCATCAGTTTCAAGATTGTGCGCAATTTAGTTAAACATCAGATCGAAAAATTCCCTCATTTTGGGCCTAAGTTTCGTGGTGGGGGTCTCGGCTAGTCCATTGTATAGCATGTGCACTCATGCGGGAATGCAGAAAAAATCGTTCGAGAAACCTACTCGCTTATCTCTGCCATCATTTGGCTGAACTTGGGTCTGAGGAGCTGGAGATTGTTCTGGATGTTGCTGATGAGTCCCTCTTTCCAACAGTGTCAAGATTGTGCGCAATTTAGTTAAACATCAGATTGAAAAATGTCCTTATTTTGGGCCTAAGTTGCGTGGTGGGGGTCTCTGCTAGTCCATTGTATATCATGTGCACTTATGTGGGAATGCATTAAAATTCGTTCGAAAAACCTACTCGCTTGTCTCGGCCATAATTTGGCTGAACTTGGGCCTGAGGAGCTTGAGATTGGTCTGGATGTTGCTGAGGAGTCCCTCTTTCCAACAAAATCAAGATTGTGCGCAATTTGGTTAAACATCAGATCGAAAAATTCCCTCATTTTGGGCCTAAGTTGCGTGGTGGGGGTCTCTATCTGCTAGTCCATTGTATAGCATGTGCACTTATGCGAGAATGCAGAAAAATACGTTAGAAAAACCTACTCGCTTATCTCGGCCATCATTCGGCTGAACTCGGGTCTGTGGAGCTGGAAATTAGTCTGGATGTTGCTGAGGAGTCCCTCTTTTCATCAGTTTCAAGATTGTGCGCAATTTAGTTAAACATCAGATCGAAAAATTCCCTCATTTTGGGCCTAAGTTGCGTGGTGGGGGTCTCGGCTAGTCCATTGTATAGCATGTGCACTCATGCGGGAATGCAGAAAAAATCGTTCGAGAAACCTACTCGCTTATCTCTGCCATCATTTGGCTGAACTTGGGTCTGAGGAGCTGGAGATTGCTCTGGATGTTGCTGATGAGTCCCTCTTTCCAACATTATCAAGATTGTGCGCAATTTGGTTAAACATCAGATGGAAAAATTCCCTCATTTTGGGCCTAAGTTGCGTGGTGGGGGTCTTTGCTAGTCCATTGTATAGCATGTGCACTTATGCGGGAATGCAGAAAAATACGTTCGAAAAACCTACTCGCTTATCTCGGCCATCATTCGGCTGAACTGGGGTCTGTGGAGCTGGAAATTGGTCTGGATGTTGCTGAGGAGTCCCTCTTTCCATCAGTGTCAAGATTGTGCGCAATTTAGTTAAACATCAGATTGAAAAATTTCCTCATTTTGGGCCTAAGTTGCGTGGTGGGGGTCTCTGCTAGTCCATTGTATATCATGTGCACTTATGTGGGAATGCATTAAAATTCGTTCGAAAAACCTACTCGCTTGTCTCGGCCATAATTTGGCTGAACTTGGGCCTGAGGAGCTTGAGATTGGTCTGGATGTTGCTGAGGAGTCCCTCTTTCCAACAAAATCAAGATTGTGCGCAATTTGGTTAAACATCAGATCGAAAAATTCCCTCATTTTGGGCCTAAGTTGCGTGGTGGGGGTCTCTATCTGCTAGTCCATTGTATAGCATGTGCACTTATGCGAGAATGCAGAAAAATACGTTAGAAAAACCTACTCGCTTATCTCGGCCATCATTCGGCTGAACTCGGGTCTGTGGAGCTGGAAATTAGTCTGGATGTTGCTGAGGAGTCCCTCTTTTCATCAGTTTCAAGATTGTGCGCAATTTAGTTAAACATCAGATCGAAAAATTCCCTCATTTTGGGCCTAAGTTGCGTGGTGGGGGTCTCGGCTAGTCCATTGTATAGCATGTGCACTCATGCGGGAATGCAGAAAAAATCGTTCGAGAAACCTACTCGCTTATCTCTGCCATCATTTGGCTGAACTTGGGTCTGAGGAGCTGGAGATTGTTCTGGATGTTGCTGATGAGTCCCTCTTTCCAACATTATCAAGATTGTGCGCAATTTGGTTAAACATCAGATGGAAAAATTCCCTCATTTTGGGCCTAAGTTGCGTGGTGGGGGTCTTTGCTAGTCCATTGTATAGCATGTGCACTTATGCGGGAATGCAGAAAAATACGTTCGAAAAACCTACTCGCTTATCTCGGCCATCATTCGGCTGAACTGGGGTCTGTGGAGCTGGAAATTGGTCTGGATGTTGCTGAGGAGTCCCTCTTTCCATCAGTGTCAAGATTGTGCGCAATTTAGTTAAACATCAGATTGAAAAATTTCCTCATTTTGGGCCTAAGTTGCGTGGTGGGGGTCTCGGCTAGTCCATTGTATATCATGTGCACTTATGTGGGAATGCATTAAAATTCGTTCGAAAAACCTACTCGCTTGTCTCGGCCATAATTTGGCTGAACTTGGGCCTGAGGAGCTGGAGATTGGTCTGGATGTTGCTGATGAGTCCATTTTTCCATCAGTATCAAGATTGTGCGCAATTTCGTTCAACGTCAGACCGAAAAACGCCCTTTTTTAGGGCCCAAGTTGCGTGGTGGGGGTCTCGGCTAGTCCTTTGTACAGCATGTACACTTAATCGGGAATGCAGAAAAAAAAATCAGTGAAAAGAAACTACTCGCTTATCTCGGCCACCATTCGGCTGATCTAGGGTCCTTGGAGCTGGAAATTGGAATGGATGTTGCTGAGGAGTCCCTCTTTCCAACAGTATCAAGATTGTGCGCAATTTCGTTTAAGATCAGATCGAAAAACGTTCTCATTTGGAGACCAAGTTGCGTGGTGGGAGTCTCTGCTAGTCTTTTGTATAGCATGTACACTTAATCGGGAATGCAGAAAAATTCAGTTCGAAAAAAACGACTCGCTTATCTCGGCCACCATTCAGCTGAACTGGGCTCATTGGAGCTGGAAATTGGAATGGATGTTGCTGAGGAGTCCCTCTTTGCAACAGAATCAAGATTGTGCGCTATTTCGTTCAACATCAGATCGAAAAACGCCTTCATTTGGTGCCCAGGTTGCGTGGTGGGGGGGGGGGGGGGGGGGCGGTGGGTGGTTTCGGCTTGTCCACTGTATAGCATGTGCACTCATGCGGGAATGCAGAAAAATACGTTCGAAAAACCTAATCGCTTATCTCGGCCATCATTCGGCTGAACTGGGGTCTGTGGAGCTGGAAATTGGTCTGGATGTTGCTGAGGAGTCCCTCTTTCCATCAGTGTCAAGATTGTGCGCAATTTAGTTAAACATCAGATTGAAAAATGTCCTTATTTTGGGCCTAAGTTGCGTGGTGGGGGTCTCGGCTAGTCCATTGTATATCATGTGCACTTATGTGGGAATGCATTAAAATTCGTTCGAAAAACCTACTCGCTTGTCTCGGCCATAATTTGGCTGAACTTGGGCCTGAGGATCTGGAGATTGGTCTGGATGTTGCTGATGAGTCCATTTTTCCATCAGTATCAAGATTGTGCGCAATTTCGTTCAACGTCAGACCGAAAAACGCCCTTTTTTAGGGCCCAAGTTGCGTGGTGGGGGTCTTGGCTAGTCCTTTGTACAGCATGTACACTTAATCGGGAATGCAGAAAAAAAATCAGTAAAAAGAAACTACTCGCTTATCTCGGCCACCATTCGGCTGAACTAGGGTCCTTGGAGCTGGAAATTGGAATGGATGTTGCTGAGGAGTCCCTCTTTCCAACAGAATCAAGATTGTGCGCAATTTCGTTCAACATCAGATCGAAAAACGCCTTCATTTGGGACCCAGGTTGCGTGGAGGGGGGGGGGGGGTGGTTTCGGCTAGTCCACTGTATAGCATGTGCACTTAAGCGGGAATGCAGAACAATTAGTTATAAAACCCTACTCGCTTATGTCGGCCATCATTCGGCTGAACTAGCGTCTGAGGAGCTGGAGATTGGTCTGGATGTTGGTAACGAGTCCCACTTTCCAACAGTATCAAGATTGTGCGCAATTTGGTTCAACGTCAGATCGAAAAATGCCCTCATTTGGGGCCCACGTTGCGTTGTGGGTGTCTCGGCCTGTCCATTGCATAGCATGTACACTTAATCGGAAATGCAGAAAAAATCAGTTCGAAAAAAAAACTACTCGCATATCTCGGCCATCATTCTGCTGAACTGGGGTCTGTGGAGCAGGAAATTGGTCTGGATGTTGCTGAGGAGTCCCTTTTTCCGTCAGTGTCAAGATTGTGCGCAATTTAGTTAAATATCAGATTGAAACATTCCCTTATTTGGGGCCTAAGTTGCGTGGTGGGGGTCTCGGCTAGTCCATTGTATAGCATGTGCACTTATGGGGGAATGCATTAAAATTCGTTCGAAAAACCTACTCGCTTGTCTCGGCCATAATTTGGCTGAACTTGGGCCTGAGGAACTGGAGATTGGTCTGGATGTTGCTGATGAGTCCCTCTTTCTAACAGTATCAAGATTGTGCGTAATTTCGTACAACATCAGATCGAAAAACGCCCTCATTTACGGCCCACGTTGCGTTGTGGGGGTCTCGGCTAGTCCATTGCATAGCATGTGCACTTAATCGGGAATGCAGACAAAATCAGTTAAAAAAAAACTACTCGCATATCTCGGCCATCATTCTGCTGAACTGGGGTCTGTGGAGCTGGAAATTAGTCTGGATGTTACTGAGGAGTCCCTCTTTTCATCAGTTTCAAGATTGTGCGCAATTTGGTTAAACATCAGATCGAAAAATTCCCTCATTTTGGGCCTAAGTTGCGTGGTGGGGGTCTCTATCTGCTAGTCCATTGTATAGCATGTGCACTTATGCGGAATGCAGAAAAATACGTTAGAAAAACCTACTCGCTTATCTCGGCCATCATTCGGCTGAACTGGGGTCTGTGGAGCTGGAAATTAGTCTGGATGTTGCTGAGGAGTCCCTCTTTTCATCAGTTTCAAGATTGTGCGCAATTTAGTTAAACATCAGATCGAAAAATTCCCTCATTTTGGGCCTAAGTTGCGTGGTGGGGGTCTCGGCTATTCCATTGTATAGCATGTGCACTCATGCGGGAATGCAGAAAAAATCGTTCGAGAAACCTACTCGCTTATCTCGGCCATCATTTGGCTGAACTTGGGTCTGAGGAGCTGGAGATTGTTCTGGATGTTGCTGATGAGTCCCTCTTTCCAACATTATCAAGATTGTGCGCAATTTGGTTAAACATCAGATGGAAAAATTCCCTCATTTTGGGCCTAAGTTGCGTGGTGGGGGTCTTTGCTAGTCCATTGTATAGCATGTGCACTTATGCGGGAATGCAGAAAAATACGTTCGAAAAACCTACTCGCTTATCTCGGCCATCATTCTACTGAACTGGGGTCTGTGGAGCTGGAAATTGGTCTGGATGTTGCTGAGGAGTCCCTTTTTCCAACATTATCAAGATTGTGCGCAATTTCGTTTAACATCAGATCGAAAAATTCCCTCATTTTGGGCCTAAGTTGCGTGGTGGGGGTCTCGGCTAGTCCATTGTATATCATGTGCACTTATGTGGGAATGCATTAAAATTCGTTCGAAAAACCTACTCGCTTGTCTCGGCCATCATTTGGCTGAACTTGGGTCTGAGGAGCTGAAGATTGTTCTGGATGTTGCTGATGAGTCCCTCTTTCCATCAGTATCAAGATTGTGCGCAATTTCGTTTAACATCAGATCGAAAAACGCCCTTCATTTTGGGCCTAGGTTGCGTGGTGGGGGTCTCGGCTAGTCCTTTGTACAGCATGTACACTTAATCGGGATTGCAGAAAAAATAATCAGTAAAAAGAAACCACTCGCTTATCTCGGCCACTATTCGGCTGAACTGGGGTCCTTGGAGCTGGAAATTGGAATGGATGTTGCTGAGGAGTCCCTCTTTCCAACAGAATCAAGATTGTGCGCTATTTCGTTCAACATCAAATCAAAAAACGCCTTCATTTGGTGCCCAGGTTGCGTGGAGGGGAGGGGGGGTGGAGTGGTTTCGGCTAGTCCACTGTATAGCATGTGCACTTAAGCGGGAATGCAGAAAAAATCAGTTTGAAAAAAAACTACTCGCATATCTCGGCCACCATTCGGCTGAACTGGGGTCCTTGGAGCTGGAAATTGGAATGGATGTTGCTGAGGAGTCCCTCTTTCCAACAAAATCAAGATTGTGCGCAATTTGGTTAAACATCATATCGAAAAATTCCCTCATTTTGGGCCTAAGTTGCGTGGTGGGGGTCTCTATCTGCTAGTCCATTGTATAGCATGTGCACTTATGCGGGAATGCAGAAAAATACGTTAGAAAGACCTACTCGCTTATCTCGGCCATCATTCGGCTGAACTGGGGTCTGTGGAGCTGGAAATTAGTCTGGATGTTGCTGAGGAGTCCCTCTTTTCATCAGTTTCAAGATTGTGCGCAATTTAGTTAAACATCAGATCGAAAAATTCCCTCATTTTGGGCCTAAGTTTCGTGGTGGGGGTCTCGGCTAGTCCATTGTATAGCATGTGCACTCATGCGGGAATGCAGACAAAATCGTTCGAGAAACCTACTCGCTTATCTCTGCCATCATTTGGCTGAACTTGGGTCTGAGGAGCTGGAGATTGTTCTGGATGTTGCTGATGAGTCCCTCTTTCCAACAGTGTCAAGATTGTGCGCAATTTAGTTAAACATCAGATTGAAAAATTTCCTTATTTTGGGCCTAAGTTGCGTGGTGGGGGTCTCTGCTAGTCCATTGTATATCATGTGCACTTATGTGGGAATGCATTAAAATTCGTTCGAAAAACCTACTCGCTTGTCTCGGCCATAATTTGGCTGAACTTGGGCCTGAGGAGCTTGAGATTGGTCTGGATGTTGCTGAGGAGTCCCTCTTTCCAACAAAATCAAGATTGTGCTCAATTTGGTTAAACATCAGATCGAAAAATTCCCTCATTTTGGGCCTAAGTTGCGTGGTGGGGGTCTCTATCTGCTAGTCCATTGTATAGCATGTGCACTTATGCGAGAATGCAGAAAAATACGTTAGAAAAACCTACTCGCTTATCTCGGCCATCATTCGGCTGAACTCGGGTCTGTGGAGCTGGAAATTAGTCTGGATGTTGCTGAGGAGTCCCTCTTTTCATCAGTTTCAAGATTGTGCGCAATTTAGTTAAACATCAGATCGAAAAATTCCCTCATTTTGGGCCTAAGTTGCGTGGTGGGGGTCTCGGCTAGTCCATTGTATAGCATGTGCACTCATGCGGGAATGCAGAAAAAATCGTTCGAGAAACCTACTCGCTTATCTCTGCCATCATTTGGCTGAACTTGGGTCTGAGGAGCTGGAGATTGTTCTGGATGTTGCTGATGAGTCCCTCTTTCCAACATTATCAAGATTGTGCGCAATTTGGTTAAACATCAGATGGAAAAATTCCCTCATTTTGGGCCTAAGTTGCGTGGTGGGGGTCTTTGCTAGTCCATTGTATAGCATGTGCACTTATGCGGGAATGCAGAAAAATACGTTCGAAAAACCTACTCGCTTATCTCGGCCATCATTCGGCTGAACTGGGGTCTGTGGAGCTGGAAATTGGTCTGGATGTTGCTGAGGAGTCCCTCTTTCCATCAGTGTCAAGATTGTGCGCAATTTAGTTAAACATCAGATTGAAAAATTTCCTCATTTTGGGCCTAAGTTGCGTGGTGGGGGTCTCGGCTAGTCCATTGTATATCATGTGCACTTATGTGGGAATGCATTAAAATTCGTTCGAAAAACCTACTCGCTTGTCTCGGCCATAATTTGGCTGAACTTGGGCCTGAGGAGCTGGAGATTGGTCTGGATGTTGCTGATGAGTCCATTTTTCCATCAGTATCAAGATTGTGCGCAATTTCGTTCAACGTCAGACCGAAAAACGCCCTTTTTTAGGGCCCAAGTTGCGTGGTGGGGGTCTCGGCTAGTCCTTTGTACAGCATGTACACTTAATCGGGAATGCAGGAAAAAAAATCAGTAAAAAGAAACTACTCGCTTATCTCGGCCACCATTCGGCTGATCTAGGGTCCTTGGAGCTGGAAATTGGAATGGATGTTGCTGAGGAGTCCCTCTTTCCAACAGTATCAAGATTGTGCGCAATTTCGTTTAAGATCAGATCGAAAAACGTTCTCATTTGGAGACCAAGTTGCGTGGTGGGAGTCTCTGCTAGTCTTTTGTATAGCATGTACACTTAATCGGGAATGCAGAAAAATTCAGTTCGAAAAAAACGACTCGCTTATCTCGGCCACCATTCAGCTGAACTGGGGTCATTGGAGCTGGAAATTGGAATGGATGTTGCTGAGGAGTCCCTCTTTGCAACAGAATCAAGATTGTGCGCTATTTCGTTCAACATCAGATCGAAAAACGCCTTCATTTGGTGCCCAGGTTGCGTGGTGGGGGGGGGGTGGGGGGGGCGGTGGGTGGTTTCGGC
>JAZGUH010001232.1:0-40895 GCA_037893225.1 Hippasteria phrygiana
GTTTATTTTTTTTACTGCACTGTCCTTATTATGATCCCGTAAATGTTTCTACTGATTTCGCAGTGAAACAATATCGTCCTCTTTTGGCGTCATTTTTGCATTTGCAGCTGTAGAATGGGAACAAGACAATTGAACTTCCATGGACAGAGCACCAATTAAAGATTCATGTTAAAATATAGACGGTACCTTTTAGCAGGACACGGTGAGGCCAAAATGTACAAGTTTTGGGAAAACACTGTGAATATTTAATTAAAAAATCGATTAAAAAGTCCCCGACACAACATTTTTTAATCGTCATTTTTTTTCAAAAAATAATGCAGAAAGTCCTTAATGCTTGATGAATTGGATATAAAATTTGCCAGTCGAAGGAGTTTTGGCACTGGAAAAAAAAGGGAATTTCCTGATGCCGCGATAATAGAGTTGCCAGCGATAATAGGGAGTCCGACTATATATATCTCCGAGGACAAGAGAAGAAAGGAAACACAAAGAAACCTTTCAGTCCTCAAACGTAGAGTCTTTTGTTGAAATCGGTCCTCTCGAACGTAAGGATACCTGCTTAGTCTATGGGGGTTTGGTTATATTAAAGGAAACAATAGGGAAACACAAAGCATTGTCCTCGCACGTATTGAGGAAGTACGACTAAGTTGTAACATGTACTCCTCAATAAAGACAACAAAATTATGATACAAAAATTAGCTCATATAATTATTTATCCCCCCTGGCGAGTATTGTAAAATCATATTGAAATTGTTGGATTTAGCAAAGGTGTAGGGTTTTAAAAAAAATTCCTTCCCAGTTGCTGTTACAGAGTGCAAAAGGTTACTACTACATCCATGTAGTAGTGAAACATGTTTGGAAACATTCAAAATTTCAAATCAATCTTGGAAAACGGGATGAGGACACTATCACGAACCTTCGACTGAGTAAAGTGCATGTATACTTGCAGGCCTCCATGTCTAAATCTAATGGTTACACTATACGGACACACACAAAGCAGAAAGACAGTGCCACCACTAGCGCAGGGTGTTAGTCTCTGCTTCAACCATTACCCTACTTTCACCTGTACATCACCCCCACCCCACCCCCCCCCCCCCACCCCACCCCCCGAAAATACCCCACCTCTTCTCCCCTTTGGGCTCCGGGCAATGCTACTGACACCCTTGAAACAAATTAAACTGGGGCGCTTCCACACTTTCCGGTCATTAAACTCGTTGTTGTCCTTCTGTAATTACTGCTGTTTACACCAGCGCGATGGGTTCGCGCCCCGGATGAGAAACTCAAAAGAACACTGCACTCCATTCATGGACAGAGTTGAGAGGACACAATAAAGGCAGTCTGGCTGTCCGAAAGGAACGGACCAGGGAAGCTCTACAACTGGGTCTACTCTGTGCCATAAAGCTGGAACACCACTGAGGTGAATAGGGATATTCAGTGTGGAATGTACCCCCACCTTTTGAATGGGCCCGTTACACGGTAAACAGGTCATCCATCAAGACAGGCCACAAAAGGATCAATATTTGTGTTTCTATGCTACTCCCAGTCCTATGGTGCAATGGAAAGTTTAAAATGCTGTTAAGTATTCAAGCATAAAAAATAGGACTTCTTTACTTTCTCTTTCCCTAGGAAAACACTATCTCACTGAAAAAAGAAAAAAGAAAAACCTTTTATGAGGCAAGAAGCAACAGAGAAAAAATAATACTGAAAATGAAGTAATAAAATCACTCTACATGTGCCCACCACATCAAACTGCTTGGTGATAAACAAGATGTGCTCATCAGCATTTTAAGACTTGAGGGGGGGAGGGGGGGGGGGGGGGGGGGGGAGGAAGTCATTGTATCACTGGCCACTCAGAATGCCTGACCAATTTGAAGTAAACAATCTATAAAAGGTATACACACAACTGAAGCCTCAGCATTGTCCACCTTTTGAAAGCCTGGTAAAAAAACCTCAATAGTTTAGTGGCCAGGTAGGGGCAAGGTATTGTCCCCACTGGGGTGCTGATAATCTGTTAATTATTGACTTGAGAATTGCTGTGTACATACTGCATGCCAACATCATCAACATGATGGTCCTTGGTCGTTGACCCTAATGATCTCCACTGTAGGGGAAGCCGGAAACTCAAGACTTCTGGAAGTTTTTTTTTGAATATCAGGGACTTTGCTATCACCCCGACATCCTGGGTGGCTTCTTTTCAGTTCCCATCAAGCATTTTACTTATCCATCAGAGGTACATGTACAAGGAATTCTTTAAATTCCCATCCCACCACAAATGTTACTGCCCCCAAGAACTACCTTTGTAGAAAAACTGTAGGTCAGAATTGAAGCCCGTAGTATTTGGTTTTACGAGTATTCAATGTACATACACGTACTGTATGTACAAGTATCCATAGCAACTTTCCTCAATATTGTATGAATTGTGCAGCCATAACTATTGCATAATTATTTCAGACAAAAATCTAGAACCAAATAACATTTTTTCTTGCTGAAAATCTGCTATTGGGTTTCGGAAATTACTGAATGATGTTGCCCTTTAAGAACAAAGCGCCCTCATGCAAGATGACTACGCTCTTGACTTCACAATGCTTGCCTGCAATTACATGTACATGCACTGTGCATGTACATGTATGTTTTCAGCTCTGCCAATACCATCATACAGTACGTGTACCTTTATAGTGTACACTTCATGAATTCCCAAGACGTGTACATATAGATTACAGTATTGTAGTCACGGCTCCTTCAATTTACTGCCGCCTATTAAAGGGTGGCTGCAATGGAATTTTTATTGTGTATATCGATGAAATAAAGTTTTTGAAACACAACTGTGTGTTGTTTGTATTTTTTTATTTCGCGTAAGCATTTGAAAATATTTTGTTTAAGGCGGGAGGGGGCCAGCCCCGCCCATCAAGTGGTAACGCCGATGTGACGTCATCCCGGGAACTCGGCCGGCTGGTCGGCCATGACTCGACATGTACATGTAGTATACCGAGCGTGCGTTGCATTGACATGCACGTGTGTTTTCGCTGTGTCGTGGAAAGCTTTCAGTGTTTTTGCGAATGTTTTTCGTCGATAATACCGTGTCGTTGTGTTGCTGCTGGATTCAGCAAAACCACTAAAGATGGTGTCAGTCTTCACCTCTTTCCAGTAGAACCGAAATACTGTCGTATTTGGACTCAGAGAGTGTTATTTAGCCCAGCAAGTTTTCAAGTCTTTCACCGCGTTCCGCATCGGGAGTCCAATTCGGAGTCTTCAGTAGTTTCGCTGTTACTCTCACCTTCTGGCTCATACATGTACGGAAGAGCTCCAAGATCCTCCTCTTTCCGAAAGAATGTTCCGAAAAAATGTCTGAATCAACAAGTCTAAAATCGACACTTGATTGTCAGATTCAGATCCAAAAGATTCTGTTTGAAGATTTTAACGCGACGAGAAATGTTTCCCTGGTCCCTTCATCCAAAGCTGTTTATTCGCGCGTGGCTGGTTCCCTCAACAACGGCATACATCCACACGTACACACCCACACTGTGATCAAACTACTCTCGCCGAGTTTCTGTGTTCCCGAGATGACGTCACGCAATTAGGGGCGCGGAAACAATAGAGAAAGGGGGGAACTTTATTCCGGGAAAATGAAACACCAAAAATGGGCAGAAACACGGAAAACACATTTTAATCAGATTTCTTGTATTGTAAAAGAGTTATACAACACAAAATTAAATTTCATTGCAGCCACCCTTTAAGAAGTTGGGTAAAATCAAGTAATCTTTCAGTTAAAGATCAACCCCAATGGTTTTGAAAAGTGTTTGAATTAAACATTGTGTTCAATATATAATAAAATACTTGTTTATTACAAAAATATGCTTGTTTTTCGTCTCAATGTTGTGTTATTTTGCAAGAAATTATTTTAAAAAATTTTATCGAGTTTATTAATTTTTTTTTTTACAAATTTACAAAAATATTTGATGTCATACCGGATATATATGCATGCGATATATGCATGCGATATATGCATAGGGCCCACATGCGTACGTATGGGCGGGGCAACAACAGGCTTAGGCCGATACAGCTCCATCGCGAACATGATCACTATTGCCGTCTTCTACGTACCATGAACCAACCAAACTGCTGGCTAAACTACATGTACAGTAAGATTCATCTGAATATACATGTAGTTCTTCATCGAAGCTGTGTTGTTCCCAAAAGTCGTCACTTTCTGACATATTAATTTCGACGAAACTTGCAGTTGCACAATGATCCTGCAGAAGCGCAGTGCTACTTGTACTGTACATTGTACATGTATTATGTACACGCACACGGTGCTGTGTGTCGTGTTGTCGCTCTCCACAATAATGTCACAGAAATGAATATTCATTAGATGTAAATGAGCTTTGATGTCACGCTCCTTTTCACGAAACTGGGGTTGACTCGCGGAAAGATATTCTACAAAAATGCATTTTCTTTTTACATAAAAACTGGCGTCAAAGATAGGGATATTGACAAGTACATGTACAGTACATGTATCTCTCTTTTATAAGTATGTACATGTACATGTAGTTCATCTCAATAAAATTGAAACATAAGAAAACTTGGAAATCATTGGAGTTGGTCTTTAAGGTCAAATCAATGTATTGAACCAGTATTACAATTTTCATTCATCAAGCATGCATACATTTTTAAATCTTTTTGTACAAGTACATGTATGTTAGTATTTTTTTAAAAACAAAATGCATGCAGTCATGGTATGTACATTTGTACGCCCTTTGCAAACAATAACATCTTCAATCAAAAATGACCCCCTTGATGCCTCATTGGCATTTAAAATGTCAATACTTTCCAGATCAATGCAAACAATACACATACATACACAAACATAATACTGTTAATCAATGCCAAATGCCCACCGTCAATAGAAAAATGCACTAAGCAACTGAGGACTGATGTCCACACAGCTGACGATATGCACACAATATTGACAGTTCTGAGCCCTTAATTAATGCATCATTCATCATGTATGAATTTCCTGTCGTTGTCAGAACGTAAACATAAATCTTGGGGGAACGTCTTTACATGTACATGTATATATGCATTGGGCATTCAGTTCCACTAATTGATTTAAAGCTGCGTGTACTCGAACATAGAGTGCGTGTATAGCTTGTGTACAAGTCGTCAGTGGTTAATTTCTAAGCGCATTATTTTGGCCAACAGAACCGTCATTCACTTCACGCAGACTGCCACTGTGTAGTGTACTGAATCAGCAAGCACAGCAAAGTGTACATCAATTTGGTTAGCACAATATTTCTGCTGAGACCAGCATATCCTCAGTTTCCTTCCTCCATGCTGTGAAGGAGCACAATAAAGATGGTCCCTGTTGTTGTCTGATAATGCTGGGAATTGCTCCAAGGTACAGCCAGAGTTATAACTGATTCTACATGCAACTGTTTTACAGTTTATCACAGTTTACAATAACTTGTGTTATTCTAAAACATACTTTACAAATGTACATAATGGAAATCAATCAGAATGGTCAACATTTTCACCCATGACTGACAAACCGAATAATACACAGACAGTGCCAAAATGAAGAACTGAGCATGAATAAATATATCCCATACATACACCTTTTTATAGCTCCATGCATACACGTACTTACAAGTATTTGTACTGTGTGCCAGCAAGAAGATTTGTCAAGCTTTATCACAATATTCTAAACAGTTAAACCTGCACTCAAAGTAGAAATTTCCATCCTGAAGTCCAGATAGACTCCGACACAGACTTCAAAAGTGGATTTAAATGTACATGTACATGTACATGTACATGTTGTTTGTACATTGTAATCGCAATTGAATGCAGCCAACTACGAACACACAAATGACAAGTCATTTTTTGGACTTCTTACCTCTTTCCTAATCAAAATGGGAAACGATGTGAACAGCCAAAAAAAAAATAACAGCTGAAGCAGCTCCACGCTATCTCCTTCATACAGGTGTGCTACGTACTAAACACTTAGTAAGAGTTCTCCATCATAAAACAAACTCACAATTTCAGTTGTTACGGATGATCACGAATGGTATTGCCCAACAGCAAAGACAACCCCGACACGCCTGGGATCATAGATCTACGGAATCCTGAAAGCTAGCTACCTTACACAGCCCATCACCTGCAAACCTGCATATCTGTCAGACTGAAGCTCAGCCGGGGTTCTCTCCCTGACAAGAGCGTGCTGGTAGACTGACAAGCCCAATTATGCCACAGGCCCTTAATTGACATCAGACATACATATGTATACAACTTTGGCCACTGCACCTGGCTGGCCCAGGCTGGCAAATCACTGCAGGTGACCGTGGCTTTTAATCAAACCAAGGATTTACCTGAGGTACTAGATCCAACAAAACCACCCTCTCCCATGCACACTGGTGCACTGTGGTAAAACAAACACACTCAGGCTGTAATGGTAGCCAAGGGGGAACGAAAGAAAAACCCCACTGGCTGAAAACAAGATTAAAATAATTTACACACAGTCAATGAATGACCCTGATGCACTAATTAAAGTAGATAGGTTGATGGGATAAGAAAACAAGGATTGAGGCTCGGCCCTCAGCGGCACTAACGATGCAAATCGAGACTGGAGTGAGGGGCGACATTTAAACACCGTCTCATGCATATAAATCCTATCAATGTACAGATATATTACATGCACAAAAAGCAAGCCAAATCATATTATGGGTGTTTGAAATCCGAGACGCCGGCTACGGTTACCGGCATCAACATATTTTATTTTATTATCGGGGCTGTTGATTTAATAAGTACATCTCCAAAAATGAGAGGGTGTTAGCCTTATTTCCCAAAACGTAGTTCGAAATCAGGGCGGCGTGCCTTTGAGCGGTACACGGATATGCAACACGATATGCCCGCCAGACAAGGGGTCGGGAAAGAAACGCATACAAAATACATGTTTGGCTGAAATTGAGGGATGGATTTATACCTGTAAATATTAGCAGGCAGGGTGGACATACATGTACTCTTAGGTAAAGATGACTCATTTATTCATATTTATAATGAAATTATTAATGGATGTCTAGGCAGTCTTAATCAAGACCGTGAAAGGTACCGCCACCTAATTCCACCAACAAATATTCATTAATTTCATTTTTTTTCCAGTTCAGGATTCTCTTTCAGTCCAATCTCAACACAGCTTTGAATTGAAACATATGCTCCTCCGATCAACCAATCCAGCATTTCAAATACCTATGTGTCCGCTCAGGAGGGGAATGAATATTACATCCATTTATATGTATGCAAATAACGACCAATGCGGCAATTTCTTCTCACTCCATGCAGCCTATCCCGATTACCCGGTCACACTAATGGCTCTTATTGGTAGTCAAGAGTTAACCACATCACAAAGCTTTCTATCTTGGAATTACCACAAGGCCTGGGCCTGCATGGACAATGGATCACATCTCCATTCCGGATGGAATGCAAGTCATTTGCATCCATACATGTACATGTATAACAAAAAGAATTCCTCGTCACGGCAGTGGCACCTGATTTTCATATTGAATAATGCAATTTACACCATAAAAACGATCCCTAATGGTACATCTAAAGATGCTTCCATACCATTACTTTGTGGCTGTGCAACAAAAAAGAATTCTTGGAAAATCCCAGTGAAATAACAAAAAAGATGACAAAGGATAGGGTGTTTCCCGGTGTAATACATTGTAATCCAAGTTAAATTTAGCCAACAAAATGCTAAATACCATTTCACATTTTCCAGGCTTGGGTTGGGTACAATCTGAAGGCCATAAACTAAACTAACCCAGAGCCAAACCATAGAGGAGCATGTGGAGGAACAATGTCATAAATTGCAAAAACTCACCAAGAGCAAAAATATGAAGAAAAACAAATCTTCACAACCCAATGAGCTACCCAATCAGCGAATGGTCAAACTGAGTGACTGTTAATAACCCTTTGCGTACGGAAGACGCCACATGGCGCAAAACAAAAACCAGTGCCACCAGGCCGGATGACGCCATTTGCCGCTGTTTGTGCAGTTTCAATCCATTGTTGGATTATTGTGTATGTTATGCTTGACTGCATAAACAAATTGTGGCCGTTTCGCTTGGCTGCCAGAGCCGCCGCCACACCCTGACGTCTCCCATAAAAAAAAAGTACTCAAAGGGGTTAACCTGAAGAAGCCATTGCAGCATATGCAGTGGTCTGGCTGGGACTGACCCAAGAGGATTGTGCAGGTTTGCTTTAATCATGGAGGTATTATCTCCATGGTTTAATCAACACCAAAACCACGTTTGCCCAATACTTGTCAGTGGTTCTGATAAGATGTCTCCACAAGTGTTGTAATGACAGCTGCTGACCTTGGAACTCTGGCCATTGTTGGACAGCTTTATTATGTGAGCAATTTGGGGTGCCTGGTTTGTATTTGTTTTTTTCTTTACACTGGGTACCCCATTCAGTACTAATTAGCACTGACCCCATGGGTCCTAGTTGTTTTAGCTGTTAATCATTACAGATTGTACATGTACATTCACATTTTATACACATGGAAGCCCAACAATAAATCAAACTGACCAAAAATAAAATGAGCATTCATGTGAATGACATTTTACTCTTTTCATAAGATGGAATTTTGCGTCGGGGTGATGTACATTCAATATTAGGTTTTGCCCTTCACCGACGTACATGTATTTTTATAAACACTGTAATACTCAGTGTTGTCCCGAGAGATTAAATTTTTTGAAAAAGTGATTTTTTAAAAATAATCTCTCGGGACAACACTGACTATGCAGTATTTATAAAAATACGTCGGTGAAGGGCCAAAACCCAATATTGAATTTTACTCTTTTCCTGATAATATCTTGCTCCCTTCTTTCTGGGCAATGGAATTACTGTTATTAATAGTCATTATTAATGTTAACCCTAACAGTCCTCAATCCTCCAATTTCAATACGATTTTCCACACACTCTAGGGAGTTAGGGTTAATTAACCAAACCCTCCAGGGCATGTTTGCAACATGTAGAAGCCTGCCAGATGCATCAGATTGCATACATGTACTTTGTCACATTGACTTGTGCGGAGAATCCAGCAAAGTGGAGCTGTCGGTACAGTACTACAGATGCACTGTGCTGTGTCTGGCAGAGTTTGGGCTAATACTTCCACTGTACATGTATACATACATTTTGTATGTATAAAGAGAGAATAAACAATCACAGAAAATTATAGAAAATAAGGAGCAACATTTTTGTAACAAAACAGCACTAAATTTGAAGAGGCACATTAAATTTGTACACTGTTTTACATTGTACACCTGTGTACAATGTTATGTACACTGGTACAATGTACATGTGTACAAATGTACCCTGCTGTAATTCGCCAATGCTTTGCATTACAATTTGATCTAATTTCGATTGCTGATATCTATTTTGGTAACTCCCTCCAACATGTACATGTAACTCCCTCAATCTCTTCAATTGAGGTTCAATACTTTTTAAAAAAAAGTTGCTACAATCAGATCACGTTCGTGACAGGTTTATCTACTGCCATTTCATGTTCCAGACTACTGGCTTTCACCTTCAACGGCCTGCCAAAAAATAAAAAAATAAAAATCCATGGATGAGCGAAGCCCAGCATGTTGCCACCTTCGGCTCATTTACAGGTGTTAGTTCTCTCTAGAATGAATGGTCTCATCATACAGCGGCGACACCTCATTAAGCGGCAGCGCTCACTCACGACTTTCATCATCTTTCATATAGCGGTTGAACACGGTTTACACAGGCCGAGTTACTTTCAGGAAAAATGATAGCCCAACATGATGATCGAGTTGTGCTTTGGTGACTTTTAATCAAGTTTGTTTGTTCAAAAATCAAAAAGGCGCTACATGTGTACATTTTTTTCAGTTGAGATTTGCCAGGCCCATGTTGTACTGGTTGACACTGCATCGTTAAAAGCATATCAGGAAATGAAAGGATTAGTGCAGTGGACATGTACTGTACTGTACATGTGTACATTGTATGCACACCCACTTTCAGTACCCTGTGAATCTTTTCTAGGCAACGGGTACACGTATACATCATTACGTACACACTGTGATTATACGTGTACAATGTTGGCACTGTGATAATACAGGAAGTTGTATGGTGGGGGAGAAGTTCAAAAAAATTTCTGACAGTTATTTGTGTAGTTATGATCAGCTATCATAACCTGGGGGTTCTGTGCTTCAACTTTTGTGCAGACTTGATAAATGTTGGCTTTAAATCTGGTGAGGACAGGCCAACTCCCATTGACCTTAGTGTAAAATCCACTAAATTCACAGTGAAAAAATCCTTATCCAGGAATCTCTCAGTTTTTGTGGCACTACTGAAAATTATAGTTTGAATCTTAATCTGTCAAATTCTTTTCAATTTTTAGTAGGGTAGCCATTTGGAATTTTTGCTAATTGTCCCCAAAGAGTACCACCCCTAAAAATGTGGTTTTTCCCAAACCGGCTAGCTGTCAATTTTTCATACAGCATCCCTCCACTTGCCAAGCCAAATAGGACCAATTGTAAAGCCAAAATTTACCAAGTCTGCACAAAAGTTGAAGCACAGAACCCCCAGGTTATGATAGCTGATCATAACTACACAATCTATCAACTGCATGACCCCCCAAAATGTATTATTCCAAAAAAGTTGTGGGTTTACAATTTATGGAAATCAGCTTGGCGCAGCCATTTTTGGCCTATTTAGTGTGGTGCATCCTATACCCTAGAAATTCAGAGGTTTCTCAAATATCTCACTGTGAAAGTTACCGCCGAGAAACCATGAATCACTTCTTAAAACAGATCTGTTCTGTTTCGTTTCGTCAGGTGGAACGCTTCAAGAGAGCTGACGTTTCCAGACCATGCAATAGGGAGGTAGACTCACAAGTCTTTGAGCGATTAAACCCATGTTATGCTGCTGGAATTAAGTTGGAAGGGAGGCAGGCATGAGATGGTACTTCAGCCTGAGTTATGAGATGCAACCGGCGATTTATGCTGCACTGATGACATCATACCACAGACCAAGATAGATAGAGAACAACAGGCATTTCCATGCTCACTGGGCATAAAACAAGATTACCCATGTAATCACCCATGGTCCAACTGTCCCTTCACTTCATTTGTACCATCACGAACCTCAACAGAACAAAAACATAAGAACGAGAAGAAGCAAGAGGGGGGGGGAGGGAGAGACATCTCTTTTCACCCAGAATTAATTGATGGCTGGAATTAATTGATGAATGGCGCCAGGGTTGGTGCATCGTTTGGCACGCTTCACGTCAAGTTTAGAAGGCTCGGCGACATGTTGACCGACTTGCACAAGGCTTTGATCAATATTTTTTATGACACAGAGAAAATCTGAGTGGTGCTGAGCCTCGGCGGAATATTCATGTTTCAGTGATTTGAAAATGTTGCTTCCGACAAGAAAAGCACTCAAGAAGGGAATCCAAAACAAATACTTCCTTCTTGGTGTGGCAAGGCAACAACTTTGCCTTGGCTAAGGGCATTTGTATCAATTGCCCAAGGGAACATTTCAAGGCCTATGTAAGCAACCATGGAGTAGTTGGCAGACCTGCCCAATGACATGCTTGCCTTACCAGAGGGCCTGTCAGGTTTGTTCAGCAAGATAACACCTTCTACACTTGTAAACTTGTGATTCAGAATCCAACTTGTGTCATGTTTTAGTGATGATACAGCATTTTAAGTAAACCCTTCGGTAAAAAATAATCCCGAATGATCTTGAACAACGGGACAGAAGATCCCAATTCCACAATTGTGACTTGGACATGACTGGCAAATCATTTGTCCCAAGGGACATGTATAACCCAGCCAAGAAAAAAAATCAGTTGCCCAATGTCCAGGGTTCTACAAATCGCTTCCTCCAAAGAATGAACCGACGTTCAGCCAGGGCAGTTAGAAAATTCTACACCTTATGACATTGGACTTCAGCTTTTCCAATTGAATTTTACGATCAATTCAGTGTGAACAGCTGGGGAAACTTTCTCATGAAAATTTCTCATGAAAAGTCATGTACATACATGTTCATGTACAATTTTTATATGCAAGTCCAAGTGAGCCATAACATTAAGAATTAACTATTAGAAATTACCCAGGACTTATTTCAGGTAAAATTTCAACATACAATAGCCTGTTTCACAAGAGCGACGGTAACATATACTGGCTTGGTGTCTGTCACTCAGGGCTTTCACACGACACAACAAAGATGATGAACACAGCTTGGGCCTACATGTACAATGTACATGTATGTGGCAAAATTATGCATATGAGAAAATATTCAGTGTCCTTGGTGTACACAACAGGGAACCGGTGCAACCTCAAGAGTGCCAAGAAAATAACTCTCGCATCTTTTTCAGCCACTGGAAGTGACTGTTTGGGAAAATGTGAAGGTCGGGGAATGTTCACAATGAGTTATGGGGCAATAAGAAAGGACCAGACAGGCATGTTGGAAAAACATTTCGTTTTGTAAATATTCAACCTCACTATTAGAGAACCGCCCGTAAATTATGGTGTCTGTAAGTGTGCAGACATCTAGGCACCGCGTTACAATAAAGTAAAGGCGTCAAGGTCACATTTTCAGTCCCCCCAAAATTGAATTTGGAGGTGGGGGTGCATTTTTAAGTGTGATTAAGACTACAGATTTCTTTGGAATTTGATCATAGCACAGGTGGCAATGTGACTGAGAAAAACAAACACAGGTGCCAACAAATGGTCTTACATAAAAGGAGAAATTTGTTAACCACATGTAGAATGTTTTATTACCCATAGCTCATGGTAAACAAGCTCTATGAATCTGGTATATATACAAGAATCTACTGTAATTCTACGGCACACAATGTTGAATCACCATAGACATTTTTACTGAATTATTTTGTTGGGGGGTTGTGTCATTTCCCAAGTAAATGTTTTGTTCTTTAATCCTTGTTACCAAAATTTGTTTTTTTACTTTTTATATCGGGCTAAAAAATGTTACCGGACAGCTCTTCATAAATATTATCAATGATGCCAAAAATAGTACTTCAGCATGAAATTGATCCCCCCCCCCAAAAAAATAACACAGTGAAGGCAAATAAATGTATTATCCTGGGAGACACAGGGTGCCAAAAAAAAAATCAAAGAGGAACACTTCCAACACACTGCAATGAGATCAATACAGTTACTTTAAAACCCTAACTCCCTGGGCATTTTTACTAGGAGCCTTCCTCAACCTGTCAAAATCCAACATTGTGTAGTATACCTATAGCACATTCTTTGGACTTAGATCAATCCTCCATGGATAAATTGGGGCATCATAGCTCCACGTAAAGTAATGGTGCCAAGGCCCTGCAGTACTGAACCCATCAAAACTAAAAAAAAAAAAAAAAACTGCTGTTGGAGTTTGCAAGGCTTGGGGTAGTTAGGGTTAATAAAGAAAGTCTAACATTAGACAAGGAATTACTAAGAAAATATTCTCTCAAGACACACTAAGAAAGAAATCTCTGTGTAGCGCCAGGGTGTTTTTGACTCACCCCCAAAAAATTATTTTCCCTTCCCCTTCTCACGCTAGAGGTATTTGGACAGCGAGAGCAGACTATTAACGCTTTTTCTATTTGTCTGAGTTAGGTATCATGGGACACCAGTTCTGGAGGGAAATACTCTGGGGTAATAACCAATGGCCAGAGATTGGCACGCAAAGAAAAGGGGGTTATAAAGAACTCTGGTCGTGGTCGCCACAATAGCCAAGTGTGGAATCGCTGGGGGATATGTACACAGGGTCCTATACAGTTAGCGCGTCGCCCGTTCAGGGTGGTGAATAGAAAACGTTAAACGCCATCTCTCACTGGATTGGACCCGGGCAGAAGGAAATCAAGGGGAAGAAATGAAAGACATGCACAGGTTTACGGACATAGTGAGAAATGTTGATCTTAGGGCAGACAGTGTGAGCAAGGATAGTTAGTAAATATTACTTGAAAGTGGCTTGACACCAGCGGTGAATTGGGGGGGGGGGGGGGAGAGAGATGGGAGGATGGTGGGGGCGATCCCCAGATTTTGTCTAACCCGGAAAATACAGCCTCTTTTTTTAATCCCCTCCCCCCCCCCCCCCAAAAAAAGGCGTTTTTAGGAAAATAAAAAAATACAGGTCCTCAATAATATTTGTATATTTCCAGCTACGTTAAAAACCATATTTAAAAAATAATACCTTCCCAATTTTTGTCTAGAATTGCATTTGTAAAGATTTGTAAAAATCCCATTTTCCATTGCTTTATTTTATGTAAAAAACAAAAATGAATAAAATTCCATCTTCAAAAAGAAACCTTTGTGTTGATGAAGCAACACAATGCTCAAGCATATTCTGGAGAAAACTAAAGAGATACACTGTACATGTATAACACTGTCGTTGGACTAACTTATATACATGTATTTGGCACAAGCACTAATTTGGGTAGAAATGTTCAGCCCAGAACACGTCTACATGTACGTGCAAAGTGCTACAAGTATTTAAAACTCGTCAGTGCTCAACAAAGTAGTGCACATGTGCATGTACTCTACGTTCGAGGACAAGAGAAGAAAGAAAATACAAAGGAATCTTTCTTGTCCTCGGGAGTCGGTCTTTTGCTAAAATCGGTCCTCGGACGTAAAAATATGTGCTTAGTCTATGGGAGCACTTGTGTCTAACTTCAGCCTGTTTTATAAACAGCAGTGTGCCTTAGTCAGCTCAAATAAAATTCAACTGTTCTGTTTAACCTTGAGAGGGTCTGGACATATTTACAGAAACTTGTTAAAAATATACATGTAGATTTCAAAGATACATAAATACCTATCCAATAGTGCAATGTACACTCCTGTTTATTGGACTTTTTTTCACAGCCGACTACAGGCCGGCTGGAAGGCGTGGCCATGTGTGTGTGACAAATCCCCCTGGATGGATCCCGTAATACGCGGACCCAATGTACCAACATGTGGTGCACACTGCACTCGCCGAGTCCGGCGCCAAAAAAATATCGGGCCAGATTGCGTGCCTCGATCTCATCTTCTCCGGGTCCACGAGCAATTTTGGTACAGATATTAGCTTTCTGCCGAGTGTTGAATCTGCCCCCGGGCCCAAAAACTGCTAAGAGGCTCCGGCAGCCAGACCCCCAATAAATTCAAGATGACAAGGAAATATCTCTGTGCAGATGTGGATTTAATATTAATGGGTCTCTTTCCAAATGAGAGCATTTATTGCCATTACATTACCAGTGCTGATATAAATGAAATCACCCAGTGGCGAAACGAGGGCGACGAGAAACATGGGACAATACCAGAGAGGATAGAGGGACCACAACCCCCAAATTTAACAATTTCATGTGTATTTGACAACAAACTAGTTAGTATTGAAGTCCATGCACATGGACAGACAATGACTCTTTGCCAGAGGCCCAGTAAGGTACATGTACATGCACATGTACATGCACACCAAATGTACAAAAATGTACATTGACAAAAACAATGCCATCTGATGCCACAATACCGTCGTACTTCACTGTGAACTTGGAAATTCATGTACAATGTACATGTCATCACAACCATTAATTAACTCGACCTCCCTAAATCATTTTTCCTACATGTCACCTGAATCCTTCAAAATCCTCCGAAATCATCCAGCACCAGATTGGGCCTGATGACCTGGATCCTCCATTAGAGGGTAAAATCCTCTTCTGCCCTCAATTCTGGACAAATCCTCTGATGTTTCAACTTCCAAAGACCCTCAATCCTCCAAATTCCTCCATTTGGCAAAGAGGATTTTGGAGGATTTGGGAAGGTTAATTATAAGGTTAATCGATTATTGGCAGAATTAACCTACATGTACATGTTGTACTGCGGTATAATCGAGTCAATTCAGTTTGTGGAACACTGTTTAGTCACATTAACCGTAATTCAATGCAGAAAAAAGCAGGATCTCCAATGAAAAATTCCCCAAAAGTCCACTGAGTTGTCCAATGGTGCACCACACTAATTCCAGCTCCATTGACAACAGTGTAAAATCAACAAAGTTCAGGGCCCAATAACCTGTACCCCAGCATCACTGGGGTCTACACAAACAAATGCCACTTATTGTCTGATCTTTTGTCTGTCCATTTCTTTTCAATTTTTGGGGGGTTAACCAATTACATTTTTAATTATTGACACAAAACAAACCCACCTCCAAAAAAGTCCTATTTCCCAAGCCGATCAACAGCCATTTTTAACATGGCATCCCTCCACTTTCTCGGGCAAATAGGACCCATTTTTCAACAGTAATTTTATCAAGTCTGCACACAGATGGAAGCCCAGAAACCAGGGAGTTGATGCTGGGCTATGTTTACACAATCCCACAATTTTTGGAGGCACAAAAGTTGTGGGTATACATTTTATGTTGATGAGCTGGCGCATAAATTCGGACATGAATTAGTGTAGTGCACCCCCAAGGGGTGGGCTGGGCTATGTACAAAATGTGCGTCCCACTGAGGGATAACATGTCAATGTATGGCTATGTATACATGTATCACTGAAAGATGTCAATTGACAGGATTTAAATTAAATAGGGACTGCGGTGGGAAAATTGAATGGTGGGGTGGGGGGAGGACAATTCATCCATGTACATGTACATGGAGGTTTCCAACATTGTATTATAACTTTTACATGTACAGTGTGAGTTTAAATAAAAACTACACACTTTTAAAATTGGCCATAGTTTTATTCTGTAGCAATATAGATAAGATATTTTCATATGTACTTTTAGAGTAACTCTTCCTGCTTCTTTTGGTGACATTTTTACTTGATTAGTTTCCATGCATGACTGCACAGGAGACAATTAAGGGGGTCATGTGAAATCTGAGTTGCGCCAACTGGTCATTGCCTTGAATCAACTGGTAGAGTGGCCCCCAAGATCTCCTGACTACTTTTTATGGGGATATCTGAAAGCTTTGGTTTTCACCACTCCTCCAGCAAATCTGGATGACCTCCAGGAAAGGATAACTCCTGAAATTGACATTCTCAGACAAGACAGGGAGATGATTTGCCGTGCTGTTGCAGGAATGATGCACCGAGCCCAGCTGTGCATTGAACGAGATGGTGGCCATGTTGAGGACTAAGACTCCGTGGAATTTAATTGCCTTTTTAATTTAATTTAAATGTTTTAAATAAACACAAAGTTTAAAAGCTAATGAAATTCCTTTTTGTCTCTTTGTTAGACAATGGTTGTGTTCTTTTAAATTGTCTCTTTCTTATCCAGCCCTGACCAGTTAGCGCAACTCAGATTTCACCCGACCCCCTTAATTGTCTCCAGTGCAGTCATGCATTAAAACTAATCCAGTAAAAATGTCACCAAAAGAAGCAGGAAGAGTTACTCTAAAAGTACATATGAAAATATCTTATCTATATTGCTACAGCATAAAACTACGGCCAATTTTATAAGTGTATAGTTTTTTTTTGACTCACACTGTACATTGTACCCTTTAAAGTACATGTACATGTAAGTCTTGCCCAAGTGCTGGTAAACTCAGAAGGTACTAAATATAAAAAGGATTAAACATTGAGAAAAGGAAATACGGAGAAGAACTGTTGAAGATTTAAAAAAAAAAAGGATTTCCTGGAGTTACTAACTTGATACACTTTTCTTCAAATTTGGTCAGGCACAAACTGGACAGGACATGCTTCTCATTTACATTTCAAGTCAGTATACCAATAAGCCATTTGCGAGTTAAATTTGAATAACATCTGGTACGCTGACTTGCTCCAAATGCTTGGCACATTTTAACTTTGAATTCTCCAGACCAAAGAGACTGTTACTATATCACATGATTCGGGGCAAGCTCTTGCATAGTTATGTAAGAGACGCTTAGCACCAATACATTGTTCACAATGGGTGAGAATGGCACAAAGACACCAGACCATTCCGAAGCTGGGGGTTGCTTGCATAAGGCTTGCCCCGAATCACGTGATATACACATGTAGTAACAGTTTCTTTGGTCTGGAGAATTCAAAGTTCAAATGTGCAAAGCATTTTGAGCACGTCAGTGTACCAGATGTTATTCAAATTTAACTCGCAAATGGCTCCACAGTATATTGGATAATTACATCAGCGGACTTGAATTACATATGTGTTTCTTACATCTGGATGTCGGCAGTTGCACATTAATTTGTAACAAGTGTTCTAGAAGCATGGAGGCAATGTACTATGTTGAACCTCAAGCAAGTACATGTAATTATAAACCATGTTGGGAAATAAAAGCCACTTCCCTGCCTTGCGTCTGCTGTCAATATTAAAACTGTGTGTTTGGTAAAAACAAATGGCCAATTTCATGTCGTCTTATTAATCAGCAACCAGTGTACAAATTGAAATTTGACTCATGGGGGGAAATTGCTGTCAAACAGAGATTCCCGTTTCCACGCCAATGTGTACAGGGTCTGGGGTACATGTATGTAAAGGCCGACATGTGCATTTGAAATAAGGCAATGCATGACTGAAGATAAAAAATTACCCATAACCACATGTAACAATGTTTTTTTTTGTTTATTTAAAAAAATAGATTGAAGGGGGGAAGGGTACAATGTATGTACATGTAGTTCGATTCATACAATGGTAAAAATTACTGTCCAGCAGGCATCTTACAATTTTTTTGCAGAGACTGCAGTGAAGGTACATGTATTTACATAAGGTACGTGGTACATGTATAATACAATTTAAATGTGCTGTACAGGTATCCTCATTTATCATAACGTACAGGTACTTGTATGTACATGTACGACCTTATGGGATGTCGTTTGCTCTTGATGGCGAATGATGATGCACTGACGGTGAATGATGCACTGTTACCGAAATTATAACATTTCCAGTGCTATCAATAATATCTGCTGTCATAATGCTCGTCGTCAAAAATGAAATACGGAAACGAGCGCAGTGAATGATGGAATGGCAAACTGGCCATGCCTAAGAAATCACCCACAGTGCATGCACAATGTGCCAGTGCAGGGTGGCCTTCATGCTAATGTACACTTTGGCCTCTGGTTTGCACTGGACAAAGCATCTCAGGCTGGCCAGTCAAGTAACCACTGGACTCCGAAAAGTAGCCCCAGAGGAAAGTTTCTAGAGCTGTTCACACTGAACTTTTTATTGGTAAAGTAACCATCATCTCGGTGAATTTTCCCCCAACAAAATACAGTGTGAACGCAACTTTAGAGTACATCCGGGAAATGTACATGTACTTGTAACAGTTGACAATGGTTAAAATCCAGGCTCTGGCGATCACATTCTCAAGTTTACACCGACCACCCGTATAAGGTCCCTGGCAAAAGTAGCTCCCGATCTTACATTGCCCAAGGGCTTACATGTATACACAGAGAGTTTTCCAACCAACCAACCATGGGCACACAGTACAATGTACATCTTTTTAACCATGGCTATTTCAGTCCTTGGCATTCAGTTTGCCTTGATGGAGTATAATCAGCTCTTGGCCAGTTAATTTGATTCCCAGTCAGGGGGAATTAGGCTGTGTCACGTAAGGCAGCGGTGCATGCCTTGAACTTCATGTACAATGTACCCAGGCAAGAAGCTCACCTGAAACTGAAGCCGACTGGATAAAAGCTGGGGGAACGAAATGAAGCTAATTTGCTATCCCTGCAAAATATTCCAACTATTGCATGCATGTGGGTGTGTTCTGTCCAAAAACTTGTCAGTGAAACTTTCCACACTCATGTTCCTCCAAAATTGACAATTTCAAATCCTCTCTTACATGTAGTTTTCAATCTGACCTCAATTTTCAAAACTGGTACTATGTACAAAACGCTTTGCCAATTCACAATTTCCTCCATACATGTACACACAGTCGTACTTCCTCAATACGTGCGAGGACAATGCTTTGTGTTTCCTATTGTTCCTTTAATATAACCAACCCCCATAGACTAAGCACGTATCCTTACGTTCGAGGACCGATTTCAACAAAAGACTCTACGTTCGAGGACTGAAAGGTTTCTTTGTGTTTCCTTTCTTCTCTTCTCCTCAGAGATATATACAGTGCACGTACATACATGTATTTGTGCATGTTGTAAATTATACATGTAAACACTGATGGTATTGTACAAGCAATACCACTGCCGGTGCCAATGATAAAGTACACAAAGATTCAAGACTGTTGTACTATTTTTTCATATTAGGGGTACTCGTACAGTGTACTAGGACATTTTAACTCTTTCAGTGCCCATGCTTTTTAGCATTTTGACCCTAAAGTGCCCAGCTTTTTGGGGGTTTTCAAAATTCTGTTAAAAAATAAATAATTAAGTTTCACCCACCAAACAAGCTGTATCTTGCTCTTTCACAAACTTCTTCAAGAGTAAAACGTGCACGTTTACAGGGGGGCCGCAATCATTTCAATACGTCACCACAAGCAGACAACCGTAGCTAAATATAGAATACATCAAAACAGCTCAGAGACCGATGCGCCCTCTCGCAAGAACCCGAATAACAAAAAAAATTAATTAAAAATACATGTACGAAATGGGTAGAATATGATAAAGCAATAGCGCCCTCTTGCGATAATCCGAATAGTGTAGGTCGTACATGTACGATTGATGGCACTTTTGGAGTACAAAACATAGATCGTACATATTTGATAATGGCACTTTCGGAGTACATCGTACATGTACATGTACGACCTTGGCATTGAAAGAGCTAAACACTGCCAACAACCGTCAACAACCATGACAACTGTAACAGTACATGTTTTAGCATCCAAAATAGCTTTACAAAGTATTAAAATCTACTGCAAACAATTATCATTACATGTGGCACCTTTTTAGACCTCAACTGTGTGTAAAAAAAAGTATTATGCGAAAACCTATTGAAGCAGCAGTGACAGCCTTCTGGCTCCATACAATGTACATGAACAATGCAAACTTGTGCAGAATGTACCATTTATGGTTACATGTACATTCCATAGCTCACAAACTAAGAAAATAAAACAAATAAATGTACATGTACCTATGTTTTCCATCAAAAACTAAAACTCCCTGGCAAATTTCCCTCACAGAAAACGTACCCCTACATGTACTCGTAACAGGTAAAAAAAATATATATAATTTCTGCCTGAAAGATACTTTTTACACAATCTTAAAGGTTCTAATGATATTTTGCTTTGAGTAGATTTTCTGGGGATGCTAAACAGTGTATTTTTATTTTAGTTGTTGACAGTTATTGATGGTCGTAGACGGTTGCGGGTGTTTAGTATGACCTGAACATTTCTTGTACTATGCACTGCATCAAAGTTCTCTGGGCAAGTCCCCATTTTTAATATCTCCATGGTGTGGGAACGGAAGGCCACTGCTTTTTACATACAGTTTCCCATTGATTTAAAAATTCTCAATATCATCTGACTATTTTGTTATGAAAGGATTGAAAGACTGGTAGCATTACAAATCTCACTAGGGACACACACTTTTTATTCTCTACATGTACTTCTAATATTTGTGTACACAAGCAATTCCTGAAATTGTATATATATATGTACATGCATAGAGATGCTTGCATTTTTTCCAAATTTTTTTTCTTTTGGGTTTTAGAGACTTTAAACATATGGTCCATTTGACATTGAAAAAAACAGGGCCCTTTTTTAAAGGAAAAACTCCAATGATGTGTATGGGTAGCAGTGCTGGCTGGACATTCAGTTTGAACAAACCCTAATGAAACATTTCTTATGGGTATTGTCAAAGAATTAATGTGTTACTTGTGACAAACAAAAATAAATACAAAATGTAGACGTCCATCAGATCACCAATCTCTTATTCCTCCATGATCAGATTCAAAGTTTGAAACGGAATTTTAATGCCAATCTTCCCAACTCCTATCCCACAGCATTTTTTAATATAAATTTTACAATAAAACTGTACTAAGCAATACTTACCAAGGGAAATACCTCTCTTTTTCACTGACAAAACAGCCCAGAAATCTTTTCTTTTGAGATGAATCACGTTAATTGTCCTGGGATGGATTGTGATCCAAAGCAGTGTGCACTCTCCTGTGTGGTGCACTCTCCTGTGTGGTACGGTACATGGGGCAGATCCCTACAGCTTTCAAACAACTGCACAACTCTTTCACACTACACCCGAAAGTGACAAAACCTCACACTGTTTCCTCAATATCAATGTTGAGCTGATACTCTATCAGACCATGCACCTGTGGGTGACTCACCAATAAACCATCCCTGCTACAATAGAACAGTCCCATACAACAGGGTAATTTGTATGCAAATTTGGCATAGCCTATTCACTGCAATGGGGGAAATCTAACCACAGGTGAGATTGGGGGTATAAAGATGGATTAAGACCTTGATTTGTACAGTTGTTCAAGCTGGTGGAGGAATTAGATAGGGATTATATGTTGTGGGTATAAGCATGGAGGTATCCTTTTAATACCTCCATGGTATAAGGATGGTTACAGTTACAGGTGGGGGAGAAAAATTCAGGCTTTTGTTTAGTGTCTGGCCTTCTGGATGCAATAGGTATAAGCATTCATGGTTGACCAAGAAACTTGTCCAAGCTTGTTTAGCAGTGCTCAATCAAGGTGCTACAAGGCACATTAAATACCTACAGGTATATCTCTCTCTCAGATGTGTTAATTAATAACCACTTCCAGAGTCAATTTAATCTCATTCCGCTTCACTGGGGTGCAGAACTTCACACAATAGCAGTAAACACATGTACCCGCAAGTCTCAGCCAACATTTGAGCATCTTTGAGGAACCCTCCTATAGTTATGACTACATGTATCCATGATGTATCACAGCCTATCAAAAAATCTACCCACCAACTCTCACAGCTTGTGTTTGTGTTTCAACCTGTCACTTGATAGGTTTTGATATATAGGGTAGTTGGCTCCATTTTGGCCCCGAGAGAGGGAGGGTTAAACATGGTAATTTCAAAGAGTTGTATGAATGTAAAACAAACATTTTGTGGGCCCACCTACATGAAAAATGTATTCAAAAAGTCACCTGCATACACAAGTAGTTACAATGTACAAATGTACATGGTAAATTGGGTATGGAAACACTGGAAAGATACATGTATGGTACCTTTTGGGTCTTGAAAGCCCCTTCCCCCATATCCCCCACGTTGTGCCAAACAATTTCAATTGAACATTCTGTTCCACGGATGGTACATTATAAACAGTGGCATGTTGTAGAATTGCAATAAATGAGCATTTTCGTATTCTCTCACTGTCTACACATACTAATGGAGTTTTCCCCCATACAGCTGCCGGGGACTGAGTCACATACAGACACCATGTCTCTTTACACCTTGTCAGAGCACACACCTCAGCACAGCTGGCCAGACACCTACCCCCCTGCAGATGTCTTGGGGGGTGTACAGTTGAGCTGAACTGTATGCTTGACACTTTTGCACACCTAATGACAAACTGGAAACAAACACCACTTGACCCTCAACCACTCCGGCCACAAAAAAACAAAACATCTAAAGTATCTATTATCTGGAAGTGAAAAAAACCGGATCCCCTGTTGTGTTTGAATGGACCAGGGGGCAGGAGGTCATTGCCAACACAACCCTTGAGGTAAGGTGAACTGCCCAGCTTCTAACAGCCAATCTGACCAGCATTTTAACTCTCTCAAGTGCGTGCTGAGTCAAGTTATGGACACATTAACCCCTACACTTGGAGCCTTTTCAATTGTAGTCCCGGCCATTAGGAACTCCCCTGCAGGTAGAGCGAGCTATTAAACTTGTGCGTTAAACCATTTTGAATAGTTGGTTTTGACATCTGCCGACCACAAGTGACCCCACTCAAAGATCGAAGTTATTCTCCTCAGTCTTGTTCCTTGTTCCAACCCCCTGAGTCATGTTCCTTGGTGTGCTTTAGGAGAAGGGGGGAAAAAATGGAGGTCTGTATCGCAGAAATCAATTGGCAGGGGTACACCTGAACAGAACTCTGTATTTCATGTCACGTTCTGTATCGAGCGGCCGGCCGTGTCTGTCTCTGCCTGGGAAACACCTCAGACAATGCATCCCTTCCACAACCCCCTACCCTCCAGAAATTGCATTGGCACACAAACGTCACGTTACCCCGGCTGAGGTGATCAATCCTGATATTACCGGTAATGGAATATTTTTTCTTTCTGGTCATTACTCCTGACCAAATGAACTCCAGGGACACCCATCAAAGGGGACCGCCGTCACCTCGCTATCTCATCCCCACTTGTTCCTTTCATTAACAGCCGTCCTACTTTCTCCCCCAACAAAAAGCAGTCTGGACAAAAGCCTGTCATTTCCGGGTCTTTTACGCCATACACACCTGCAATAACTTTCATCAATATTTCCTGTCCAGCACTTGGTTTCTGTCCTTCTGGACAGCGCCATTTCAATTTCAAAGTCAAGCCCGATTACCAACACACAAAGCCCCGATCTTGGGATCAACCGGTGATTCATAGACGTATATTGGCAAGGGACGTCTTCGGTGCGGCAAACAAAGACCAAAAGGTGGCTTACGCCACTTCTTCATACAAATGCAGGAACACAGAATGGGAAAAATCTTTAATCCCAGTGACACAGAAATTGTTCAGCTTGTTGGGAAGACGGGTGTTATCTCTGGGTGGTTTATCACCCTCCATCTGTCAAATGGAATTTGTCTTAAAAGCTCCCCTGCACATTCCTTCCAGCACGTCTTACCTTGTATATAACCAGATGGCTGTGTAAGTTGCAATGATTGTCTGGGATTTTCGTCCCGAACCAGCCGGAATCCTTGCCCAAATAAAACCCAATTTTGACAAGCTTTGCCGGGAAGCCCCAATCAATTCCGAGAACTGGGACATCATTTATAAAGCAAACATCTTACACCGCAGAAATGAATATTCACGATCAACTGGGCCAGAGAATTGGCACAAAAGGCAGGTGCATACACTGAGGGCCACGTAATCTTCTGATGATGAGACGGCATGTTAAATCGGCTTGAAGTATCTTCAAACACAGCTGCTCAATAAAGCCAGAACAGTAAACGCACTGATTCACTGGCAATACTTGTTCACAATAAGCCAGTTCGGTATCTCGAAGTACTCCAGGTCAAAGGTTATTCGGGACAAAACTGCTGACATACATGTACATGTAATGTCAAGCGATGTTACGCGAATGCCCATTCTGACTGAATTTAATGCGTGCGTGTTGTGCGACCACCTTGTGTGTTCATACCCGCGTGTAAGTTATCCCGAATGACCCATGACCCCATGTCATTATGCACATGTATGCGCAGTTGAAATACCAAACTGGTTTATTGTGATACGTCTCTCCCTGTTACAGTTAGATTATTGTTGCTGTATCAGCCATAGTTACTGGACTTTTTGGCAGAAATTATCAGGACGATAGTTACCCATTTTAGGTCCAACAGGATCAATGGTCCTTCCCCCTTATTTTTGTTGATACAGTGTATTACATTCAGCATCAAATATTGTCAACTCAAGGTGATTGATAATGTTGGCAAGATATGCCCAGTGGAAATTTATTTACCGTTTCTTTTCAAAAACCAGGGCTTGTTTTACATGTAGATGATCTTGAAGTTTCCCCCGTCTGAACATTGTTTAGAGCATCATTCATACAAATTTTACTTTTAGTGGTTTATGTGTACCAGAGCTGTTGTCGAGTTTCTGCAAGTCCTTTCACAAGTCCTTTCACAAGTCCTTTCATAAAGCTGGTCACAAGTAACTGGATGAACAATGACAAAGGAATACCTTTGTCAAAGCTCATTTGAATAGCTTGTGATTGGAATTAGGACTGGAGGGCTTGTGATGGACTTGCAGTGACTTGTGATGGACTCGACTACATCCCTGATGTGTACATAAATACAACCACTCCATCCAATCAATCCCATCTGCCCACAAGTAATGTACACTCCTTCCCTGCCCTGTGGCAAATTTAAACAAAAAAAATGTAGGCCAACGAAAACTACATCATATTTTTCAGGGAAAAAAACTGGCACAAGTAGGATTTGAACCTGCAACCTCCGAAATACCACACTGGAGCTCTACTTCACATTTTGGTACCAACAGTTGGAAAATATTTTCTCAAAGCACGGGAACAATTTCAGTGTTTTTCTCACTTTTGTAAAAATATTTTCCCCAAGTGAGAAACATTTTTAAACCTTTTTCTCACTTCGTCAAACAATTCACAAGGGAAACTGACTAGGTAAATTTGAATACATTTTCAAAGTGAACAAAGAAACTGGCAGGAGCGGGATTCAAACATACGATATCCGGGTTACCATACCGGCGCTCTACCAACTGAACTATCTTGCCCTATGTTGGCGGTCTCCTAAATTGTCAAATTTGGAGACCGCCAACAAAGGGGAAGATAGCTCAGTTGGTATAGCACTGGTACGGTAACCCGGAGGTCGCAGGTTCGAATCCCGCTCCTGCCAGTTTCTTTGTTCACTTTGAAAATCTTTTTCACACTTGTGAAAAACCATTTTACATATTTTAGAAATTGGAAATTTAAGTGGGAAAAAAAATTGAGAAGCGGGTTGGTGGAGAATGGTGGTTTTTATCTAAAGGGGTGTTGGTCTATCTTTTGGATACCCTGCAAAAGTACAGTATCATGGTACATTATGTACATGTACAAGTAAGTCAACAATTTAAATGTTTTCAATTTTTAGCACCATGTCACTAAATCCTGGCTAAATGGAGGTGGCCATGTCCGTAAACATGTACATGTACATACATGTATGCATATATCTAGCCCTATCAAAATAAGTGTGCAATAGTTACACATTTTAAACAATAAAAAAAAATAAGAAAACTTCAAAAGAAAAAAACAAGAAAATAAAATCAGAAATTTATCTTAATTTCAACTGCAATTTAAACCCTAATATCCTGAGGTTGCATGCAAAATCATATTAAAATTGGAGGATTTCGATTGTTATGGTTAATGATTTAAAAAAAAAATAATACTTCAAGAACTGATTACTTTGAAGAAAAAAAATAATAAGGGGGCAGTTTTGGAGTAGAAATCAAACTGCTCAGCGAAGTATGAAGCAAGGAAGTGTAATGTATATCTGGCATCAATCAAATGCATGGACCTGATCTTGATGAAATGTTTCCAGTGTCTGGTGAAAAGGCTTATAATCTTGATGACGGATACATGGCCCATTTACCAGGGTCATGGTCGCACTTGCATCATATCAGCTTCTATGTGTGATTTTTATGTCATTTAAAAGGAGGATATAAAATTGACCGTCCCCCTCTCTAATTAAACAGGCATTTTGTGTTGAAAGACAGGGCACACCTTACAGGGGATATTGTTCCTACCGTGTGCGCAAAACATTTGACAAAAGTGGATGAGTGAGTGCACTTTAGGACTTCTCCCTTTCATGAAATTGTTACAAAATATTTGTGCATAAAGTAGGAACACAGAATTGATACATTCCTTGAGAAAAGTATTTAAAATCATGCATGATGTATTTAAATACATGCATACCCTGAGGTGACAAAGAAATGATTTCAGTAAATTCGATAGACAAATAGTTATCATTTTGATCCAATAACAGTTTAAAACTTTTGAAGAATAATTCATTTCAATCTAGTATTATCACTGAAATTCTTTTGAGAAGTTGAAAGTGAAATAAACCAATCCGAACTTAATTGTTTTCAACAACGTGTTTACACGAAGAACAGATTGACACATATACATGAACATATATAGGTATGGTGACTGAGTTTTCCAAAGTGTCGGTAAAAGCCATATTACATTGTACACAACATAATAATGTTGGCAGACAAACTTGGGTGTACGTGCACTGTATATATCTCCGAGGACAAGAGAAGAAAGAAAACACAAAGAAACCTTTCAGTCCTCGAACGTAGTCTTTTGTTAAAATCGGTCCTCGAACGCAAGGATACGTGCTTAGTCTATGGGGGTTGGTTATATTAAAGGAACAATAGGAAACACAAAGCATTGCCCTCGGACGTATTGGGGAAGTACGACTGCGTGTGTACTTGTGTGTGTATTTCAACAAATTTGTGTTCACAAACAATGTTGAATTTCATGGTGAGTTTTCTATCAAGATGTCAGTTTGCACAATGTACATGTACATTGAATAGTTTAGATTATGCTTTTCTTGTTTTTCCCTTGTAAAATCACTATCCTGCCACTAGACTGTATTCATGTACCTACATGTAGGTAATTGAACAATTTACTGCTTGGGTGGCATAAATAAATACACCAGAATCTGAATCTCAGGTGTGAGACAAACTAATTAGCCAAGTTCAGAACTTAAATGTAAAGCCCGTTTCACACTATGCTCTTACCTGGGTAATTGCCGGGTTAACGAAAAATGTAACCCTTTCAGCCCCAATGGCGACTATAGTCGCCTGTGCACTATACCCCGCTTCAGCCGCAATGGCGATTAAAGTCGACCGTTAAGTGCTTTGTGCATGAACAATGTGGGCACCAGAGGCTGCATGCCAATAAACAATGCGGGGCTGAAAGGGTTAACCCGGCACTTACCCGGGTAATGTGGAGCGTTCCCACTACAAATCTCCGGGTTAGAAATTCTCCGGGTTAACTGCCCCAAAACCCCACTTAACCCGGTTAATTTCTAACCCTGCTCGCGAGGTGGGTTAACCCACCAATCTCGGGATTAACGACGACCTTGAGACGATTTTCCGGATTACCATCAGTAGTGTGAATGCTCGGCAGGTTTTTTTCTACCCGGGTAGGTGGATGCGCTTCGTCGTGTTTTATCGGCCAGCTCTGCGAAGGCGACGTAATTTATTAGTACGGCCGCCGTGGCTAGTACCTCACCTTAATAAGTTTATTTTTAATTCGTCAAACAATCCATAAGGGAAACTGACCAGGTAAATTTTGAATACATTTTCAAAGTGAACAAAGAAACTGGCAGGAGCGGGATTCGAACCTGCGACCTCCGGTTTATTTTTACGTATACTTAATGAAAGGCACCAGTCTTCCGTGGATGATGCCTCGTCTTAATAAGTACATTTTACATACACTCAATGCAAGGCACCGGTCTAGACCACACAGTTGAAGGATTACGCACGCACGCTGCCAATGTTGATCTGATTCGTTTTTCAATTTGCATTGCATGCTCTCGCTGTCACTTCGCCCTTTTATGACGAACCAATGGCTAGGGCAGAGGTCAAGCAATGCACATTCTCCGGGTAACCATTCACATATAATGTAAATGCGGCTACAAGTTACCCGGGTGCGCGCTGAAGCGGGTAAGCAGAATTGCGAGGTTAATTTTGTAGTGTGAAACCGATTCTCCGGGTTAGTTTCTACCCGGGTAATGACAACTACCCGGGTAAGTTTAGAGTAGTGTGAAACCCACTTGTGATGCGCTCATCAAATTACCACGGAGCTCTCACTGTGAATGTGATCCTTGCCTTTAATAATTGAGCACGCTGGAAATCCAATGAATCTGGACACAGCAGGACTCTCTCCAAACCAAATTCCACAGCTCCCCTGTTGGTACACAACTCTCTGATAACAATGGGGGAGGAAATGGGACAAGGGGTAAACAACAGATAATTAGGAGGTGGTGATTCCTTGAACTGCTGAGCCAAACCAAAAACCCTCCATCCATCCTTTGTCCGGTAATTCCGAGTTTACACTGGGGGCCGCTCCTTCCATTGTCCAGGGCAGAAAAATTCTTGATTCCACCTCTGACAAGGTCGTCAAGAAAGGAAATAAAATTATCCTTGAGATATATTGTGCCCAAAGGGTAGTGTATTTTTTGGTATGCTGTTGTATTCCTGTTTTCATTCCTGACAGTTGTGTTTAGGACGTTGTTTGGAACGAGGGGGGATTTGGTAATAAATCTTCCAGCTGTAAATGCCTGCAATGTCACCCTCATCTTGTCACAAAGTTAGACAGAAGAAATCCTTTGGATAACACTGAAACAGTGCCCAAGGGAAACAATCGTTTCAAATGTTTTTGTTTATGTTGTTGCAACACACACGCTTTGGATTTGTTTTTTGGAAGGGGGGGGGGGGTTATCCCACTGTCCATTTATCACCCCCTAGTTACACCACTGAATTCATATCACAGTGAATTTTCAGTAATGCTATGGTATTTTTAAATTAAAATGTCCACTCAAGTTGTCTCGAACAAAATCCAAAGCCAAACCATGCAATAGTGAGGGAAACTAGACACGTTAAAGGGTACCCTTATCATCTCCAACCTGGTCACTGACCTGATCTTTCTGAACAAGGCCAGCAGCCACGACTATCCTTCAAACCTTTTACCTAATAAATCGAAGCTCCAAACCCACTGTTTAAAAGGGGGGGGGGGGGGGGGGGAATCATAGAAGAGCTGCCTTTTACCCATGTCGATTACCCCACAATCCACTTCAGCTTCACAATGCACAGCAGAGACAGAGCAAGAGACAGAGCCCATGCCACATTTTTTTTCTCTCAAGAAAAGCAGCTGGGTCTTGCGGCTTTAATTATACCACTGCATTATCTCCTGGTACATGTAGGAGAGAAGACACTATTGTGGGCAAGGGCTACCCTTAAGCCCCCTCCCACCCTTTCTTCTGCTGCAACAATAAGGTAGCTAGTGATCTCACCCCCTTTTTTTGTACACACCCACTCACACCTTTCTGGGATTGATAATCAAGTACAAGTCCAATTTGCTACTGATCCTGATAAATGAACACATCCGAGAGTGATAAACAGCTTCAACCAAAGCCCATTTTTCTGAAATGACCCACTTGTTAACACAGTACGAAAACATGAACATTTCTGTACGATTGTACATGTAGGTTCAGTAATCAGCATTACTTTGATCAATTCTGCAGGCAATACATTACAATTTCTCTGTGCCGACTGTAATGCCAACAGTAATATATATATGTAAAACAGACTTCGTAGTGGAATTTGAAATTGTTTACGAGGTAAGACAGGCAACAATTGTGGAAATGTGCCCTGTGCTAAAAGTCAGTCTGCTCTCGTTCACTTGGTTCAGTGTATGTACGTACGAGGCACACAGTATAATTTCAGATGGGAAAACAATTTACATACATGTACATGTATATTAGTCTACATGTACATTTTTGTCTTGCGCAATTTCAATAAGCCTTTTGCGAGTGACCCGTACTTTGACCCCGCTGCGTAGTGATTGTTGCCACGACACGTGATTCGGGGCAAGCTTTCTCGCATACGCGCGTGCAGACACAATGTCAATGCATCGCATACGTGTCCACTTGCCGTGATCGAAGTACATGTACGCGATTCATACGTTTCTTGTCACTTTAAAACACAATGTCAATGCATCGCATACGTGTCCACTTGCCGTGATCGAAGTACATGTACGCGATTCATACGTTTCTTGTCACTTTAAAACGATAAATTTCCACGCAGATTTTGTCAGACTCTAGTACTGGTTATTGTTAGAATCTAGACATTAACATAAAATACGAAGTTTGTGGGATTTAGTGCTTGAGAATGCCTGCGAAGAAGCACTGTTCTTACGGAACATGCAACAGCGACTCGCGCTTTTCGGACCGTCTCCACATGGCGTTGTGGCTACCCTTTCCGAAGCCGAAGTCTAACCGTGAGAAGTGTCTCCGTTGGATAAAAAACTGCTCCAGAAAAGACTTTTCGGCGGAGAATGTAACTTACAATACTTACATTTGCTCCAAACATTTCGTCGGTGGCAATGGGCCAACAGATGACTACACCGACCCAATACCAGCTTCGACATCTAGCGCGGTGGAGATGAACAATTTTGTTTTTGTTTTTATTGGGAGGGGGCGTAATCATACATGCAGACTGTGTTACGATGTTGAGTCAATGTGATGGAACTTTTTGTTTCAGGGCCTTGGTTAACCGATTGTTAATTTTGGTTGAACTTCTTGTTCTTTACAAGATGAAGTGCTTTTTAAATTTCGAAAATAGCAAGAAAGAACCGGTGTGTGCAGGCAAAATTCAAGGAATGATCAGATTATCTTATTTTGTTGATCATCTCAGGAAATAGCCGCAGTGAGTCAAAGCTCGTTTAGGGGGTAGGGAGGGTGGGGATTGTTAAAGACATCAACAAAATCTCTCTTTCGATTCTTTTTCTATTTGTGGGAAAGGTTGGAGGAAGAAAGATTCTGTTGAGCAAGGTCTCATTATCGGTTTTTACGTAAGTGACTGGTCTTGCAGAAATTGTTTTTGTATATATTTACGAATAGGTTGGTGGGTATGCCACCCGTGTGGGTGTGTGACTGACCCACCCAAAGCGTAATTTCTTTCTTTTTTAAAAAGTGGAATACGCTTCGAGGGAGTCAGTTTTAGTCACTATTTCTGCAAGATGACAGTCCTGGTATGTGCTGGCTACGTTAGAAGAATAATCAGTGGATTCTTTGATGGATCATTCCAACAAGTAGCCGCAGCGAGTCCGAACTTATCTGGGGGAGGGGGGGGGGGGGAGGATTTGTAAAGACATCAACAAAATCTCTCTTTCCATTCCTTTTGTATTTGTGGGAAAGGTTGGATGAAGAAAGATTCTGTTGAGCAAGGTCTCATTATCGGATTTTACGTAAGTGACTGGTCTTGCAGAAATTGTTTTTGTATATACGAATAAGTTTTCGCCGGTCGTAATCCGCTCGAAAACAAATCAAATAATTGAAGACATCGTATAGTCCGAAATCTGGTATATTCGAGAAATCCTTCGTGAATCCAGGAAGATTAAATGGGTCGGAAAATGTGCAGCCAGCGTCTTTCAATCTTTTGTCAAGTTGGGGCTTGAAAGATTCGGGTCGGTTGTCAATTTCAGATTGGCCACGCACTTGCACAGTTCAACCAGTTCTTTCTTCAGGTAACCCGTTATTGAAACCCCTCTCTCTTGAAGAAATGTCTGCAGTTTCTTCACGTTCCAACCTTCGAAGTTGTTATCCATTAAAGAAACTATAATTGCTAAAAATAGGCCGCGTTTCGAGAAGAACATACAACATGTACTGTAACGATTCGAGCGGTTGTTGTGTTTTAGAGTGGTGACAATCTCTATCGTGCGCTGTTTCACCCAGCGGTAGTTCCAGATACCAGACAGGGAAACCACCACTGGCCGTGCGTCGCCACGTTGCGGCTTGCCCCGAATCACGTGGTCTAGCAACAACGGTACTGACGTGCATAATAGTGATCAGTCTGGCAACGACCGGCGCACGCTGTGCATCTTAGATTGAGCGAAGACGGGGTACAAGGATCTATGCAAATCAACGCGCAAAAGGCTTATTGGTACCGATTGTTAACTTGCACTACACAGAGATGGCAACATTTAAAAATTTGGAACTTTGCATATTATGCTGTTCAACATCATTAGAAAGGAGTAATGACACAAATTAAATTTTTTTGTGAACCTACATTGTACATTTACATATAATGATGTACATGTACTACAATGTATGTATATAAGATGCCACAGTGGAGGCAATCTGTGAAACTGGTCTCATACGTTCCATTGTTATGTGTATGGAGTTTTGGGTTGGGAACCTGGGAAATTACATTGTACAGGGTATGGTGCTAATCAATGCTGACTGGGCGTGTTAAACACAGTGCCTTATTTTCTGTACTCACATTTATACAGGCATTGTTTTCTATGTTGTAACTTACATACGTGTACGAATAAAAAGGAATCAAGATATGCACTGTACAGTGTGAGTGTATAACTGGAAAACAAAATAACACTGGAAACTTAAAGCCCTGGACGGTTGCGGCATTTGTAATCAGACGAAAGAGATTTTACGGTAAAAATTACGCCCACATTGCAGTGGCTACCATTTGTAATTTTAATCAATGTGAGAGGACGGCAACATCACCCTTAAAGTTGTCATTCTTGTTTATTTACAGTTGTTCTTATCAAACCTAATGAGTATCATCATTAGATAGCCAAACCAATGAAGCCTTCGTGGCCAAAGCATGCAGGTCAACCACTTTGTATGGGCTCAACAAAACTTTATAAGCCCCCAGGGGCCAATTTCATAGAGCTGTTAAGCACAAAAATTTGCTTAGCATGAAAATGTCTTGCTTAGTAAAAGCAGGTTACCAGCTAAATGTCCATGTAATTTTCATGCTAAGCAAACAACAGCTGAATACCAGTCAAAAGCAATATTCCACACATGGAAATCTGGTTGGAAATCTGGTTGGTAATCCAGTTTTTATCAAGGAAGCATTTGCATGCTAAGCAAATGTTTGTGCTTAACAGCTTTATGAAATTGGCCCCAGCACTTCAACAAAATAGGCTGTGACCTCAAACAAATCAAAGGCTGCTGTCACACATTATGCGTGAATACACACCAAAAAAATGTACCGGTCTTTTACCTCTGCACATCAATGGGGAAGAAAACGTGAGGCAGACTGCATGTACATTGTATACAAATTTGCAAGTCTTTCAATAGGCCTACTGTTGGAGATCTTTTCTTGGCCTCTTGAAGTCAGACCTTCAAGTCGGATGACCTCTTTTGACACCTTCTGACCCTCCAACCCCCACAAGTCCCCATAATCTGTGTTGTGCCTCGGTTGTCTTTTTTAGGGAGCTGTTTACTCAACAACAACAACCTCGTTACATCCTCTCTGTTGTTGTAATGATGTGTGTGGGTCCCACTCTGCAGCCAATCAGAATTGTCAAGTGGTGACAAATCAAATATTTCAAGCATACCTTTGCAATCCAGGAGCCTGGATTTTAATCAAGAGCCACTGATGGACAATTTCAGGAATGTGTTCTTAAGTATCACAGATCGGTCAACAGTGAAGCCTCATTTATATATCGGCCAACATCTACGTCATTTGACAATTATCTGCGTATTCACAAGTCAGGGATGATACACTCTAACGAGAGGAAGAGGTGGAAATATCTGGTTGAACGCAACAACAAAAAATGGAAACCTTCTGAAGGCAGAAATTGTAGTCTTACCATGATTGAGGCATTCAGTATGCATAGCTTGTATGCGAAGCAACAAGATGTCAAGAAATGATTGATTTAATACATTCTTAAATATTACTTTTTCACTAATTAAATTTTTAGTTGTACATGTGTGTGTGTGTGTGTAATATTATGCCCTATAATATGCACACACACAATACACCGACCTGTACCTCGTTTCAGGGACCCAGATCCTGTAAGCCGTGAGGCCGTTTCACACTAGACAAATCTCAGGGTTGATGCAGGATTGAAAACTGACGTTTCACACTTGCAACCCTGCACCAACCAAAGGATTAGATTTAACCCACCTGGGTTAAACTCAACCCTACTCCAGACCAGGGTTGAGATTTGAACAACAAATGGACGAATGCCAGGTTGCCCCCCCCCCCCCCCCCCCCCCCCACCATCCACTCACTGACACGGATTTACACCATACAATGCCACTGCGTCCCAGGTTGACTTCAATACGGGTAGAGAGATGCTAGTGTGGAAAGGCCTAATGGGCTTTCTATTTTGTGCCAATCCCTCATGTCATTATTGTATTTGTTTTTTCTTGTATGCTATAAATGACAACATAAAAAGCTTAACCAAAGTTCAGTGTTATTCCTCCATGAAATATTACACTACATGTTCATAAATTATTTCAGAGAAATATTGACGACACGAAGGTGGAAATTATTGCAGGCTGTAATGATCTTTACAGCTGGACTACGTACATGGATGGCGCTTGGAGCACTTGTTGACACAGACATGTATGCGCAGTCCTTGGATGACAGAATGGTCTTGCAAAATCTATGCACTGACCAAGAAAAATAAAACTAAAAAATGTACACGTATGTACAATGATCATGTACAATACATACGTACATGTATAAGACTTCAGGCGCAAAAGCCGCTAAACGCCACTTCCATGAAAAATTTAAAAAACAATATAAAGTGAAAGCTCTCGGTTCCTAGTATACAATAATCAAATATTTTTTTTCTGGCGTTTAGCGGCTTTTGCGCCTGAAGTCTTCATATGTACTGTGTACATTGCAAAGTTCCAGTTTCAAGTACATGAACAAACCTTCTGCTGTAACATGTACAATGTACATAACGTGTACGTACCACCTTGTTTTAATCAATGGGAAAAAAACAGCAGGAGAACTGTGCTCTTGTATTGTTTGCCAAAAATCAACATGCTTCTGTTCATCGTGACGAAAAGCATGCAGACATTACATGTACTTGTGCAGTTACTACTTAACGACAAAACTAATCAACTTCACACTTCGGTCACAGAAAGGCTGAAATAATGGAAACCCATACACTACGAGAGAAATGACGCATGAAGACAAACACTCCATCCAGAAGTTCTCTGTTAATTTTTCACCTTGTTGCTCAATTCCTCCTTCGCTACGCCGTGCCCGGCGCAACAACAAAAAGTACAAAGGAAAGTTCGCTGTACTTTCAGCAAAGACAGAAGGGCAGAGGAGGGATGATAAAGCTCTATCTGACAATGGTTGTACTGGTCTGGAACAATCAAATTATAAAGGCAACTCTCATGGGGGGAAGTTCGTTTAGTGCTGGCCTGTAAATTGCATATAATTGGTATTGAGTGGGGGAGAATTATTGGTTGGCTGATGGGGCTGAGATGGGGAGTTGGGACAACACTGGGGAAGGCTCAGCCGGCTCAGGCCGCCCATCATGGCTGGATGATGAGAGGGCTTGAAGGGGATAAAAAAGAACCCATGGGTGTAGGGAAGTAAAGAGGGTGTTCCTGTCAGAGAATGAAGAGGAAAATTAATTGAGGGCTTATTGTCTAGTCCCTTTATGATGGGAAAGGGTGCTGTATCGGTTGATGTAAGCCTAATAATACATTTGTCACTAAAAAGCAGAACGTCTCCAACCCTTCCAACTGTAGCACAACTGTAAGGCATTTATTGTATACATGTTACTTTTATGTACATGTATGTGTAGTATTTAATATTGATGAATCATCTGAGGAAAAATAACATCAAAAATGTAAAAGAATAAACTACTTTGAACACACAAATAAATGTACCCCACATTTACTGAACGTTGTATGTACATGTAGTAAACACTGTGCAAAAATTATGACAAACTTCAACTGGTATATTGTACATTTTATGTACTTTCAACCCAGATTGTGTAGTTTTAGGTCACAAACCAGCCCTATATTTTGTTTACCAACGTTTTGTGACTGGATTGAACAAAATGAATCAGAAGGTACCAAAACATCTTTCTTGTGTTAAGACTAAGACCAGGCCTCGCCCTTAAGCTTTTTTTTAACTAGCCCACCGGGCAAGTTAACTGGGTTTTTTACTAGCCCGCAGAAATTTTTACTAGCCCACATTTAATGGACACATTGTAACATCTCATTAATGATAACTCCCTATGTGTCGGAAATATTGTATTAAAATTTGAGGATTCAACAGTTATACGTGATTTTGCAATCTTGTGGTTGTCCGACTGATCATGTGACTTAACAGAATCTATTCGGAAATTGTCTGTGCCATATAGAAAAGGTTCTGTTTCCTTCAACTGCCTCCAGCCATTTTCATTTCGCGGCACACACGGCAAAACATCGTTTGTCCATCGTAGCTTAGCCAGCTGAAGTCCCGCTCCCAGTCTTGTCTGTAGACACGTTGTCTTTTGTTTTTGTCGTAGTTTGTATCATATTCTCTTTTGCTTCCTTTTTTGGAAGGATCAGACACATTTAGATATCGCCACATGACTGAAAACTTTCTACCAACAACGTACGTACACGGCCGGCTGTCATCGATCAAAGGCCCACGCACGAATTACCACACGCATGAACTTTCTTTCATTCACAGTACAATGTACAGTACACTGCACTGCATGCATGCATGCATGCAAAAGCTAGCGCGAATATTGCTGAGGTAAAGGCCCAATGCGTATGCTCAGTATGTACATTGTACGTGGAATTCCCCGAATGGGCCATTTATCAAAGCTGGCTTCAGTTCGGGTCACTCGTGACATCGCGCAATGAATGGCATGTGTATGTGTGTGTGTACGTACGTACGTATAGCCGAAGTTACAACAAGCATGCATGGTGCGGTGGCGCGGCACAAGTATACTGATTGCATGAGAACCCGCAGCGCTGTACAAGTAGTCATTAAATAAAACAAGAACATTCACCCAAACTTCACAAGGACTTCCGTTTTATTCATCTCAAGCAAAAGTGACAATTTTAAACAGGTAGGTATATATTTTTTTGACTAGCCCGCTGGGCAAGTTGAAGAGTGCTTCTGACTAGCCCGGAGCAGTTTTTACTAGACATTGTACGCCGGGCTAGTGCTAAGGTCGAGGCCTGAAGACCATTCTATTGTACATGTATGTAAATTTACATTTAACCTTGGAAATCGATGGGACTCTGAGGTTTAAAAGTGCATGAGTCATTTTGTACAATCTTGACAAGTGACAGTCCAAGACCACCAATGTAATTATAACACTTCAGATCAAATTTAACAAATAAAATAAAATGCTAAATGTCTTTATTCTAATGCATGTACACAAAAAACTGAAACTCAAACAAATCACCTTGAAGCTTGAGGCTCATTTCAAAAAAAGGAAAGGGTCACATTTATTCCAGTCCACACGCAGGAAAAAGATAAAGATCTACATATGGTAACTAGACACATGTACACAAATGATGTTTTCCCGAATACAACCACAAAATTCTTTGCCTTAAATCAAGGGGAAAATGAGATTTCACTATCGTCAAGATAAGAATCAACCAACCCCTTTAAGTCAAGACAGACCTATAGTATAGACATTATTTCTGTCCCAACACCGATTTGAAATGTACAGCCGCAGGTTAAGTCATGAAAAGAATGGCTTTACTGGCCCAACAACGGGGATGAAAGACGAGAAATAATCAGACAATCACTACTGCTGGCTTGGCTGGATCGCCCATAATCACGAAGGACAGAATGCAATTTGCAAATCCGAGGGATCTGTCTGGATTGTGGAGTAGTCTCAAAGTCATGTGGACATGGTGGAAATCATTCTGAACTGAAGCAAAGTACCGTTGAAAAAGTCATCTGGTCTTAGACAGGATTTTTTCTAAGGTAGGGTCAGGGAACCAGACTACTAGAAACAAAATTTTTTTCTCTTGGTTTTCCGGCATCTATGCACACACAACTTTAAACAGGTCAGTGTTACAGTATTTGCTAGCATGCTATAAAATGTAAATGTACTAACCGCCAAATGCATATTTCTTCCGAAAATTTACAGCAAAAGCAAGTGTTGTATACTACATGTACATGTACCTTTAAGAACATACTGCAATGGCTTGTCCTCTCACATGGTGAATATGCACTTTCTTTAAATTGCTAAAAAGCTTACGTCCTTCCAATACTGGGATTTACACAAGCAGATTTACAAATTATACAAAATTACTTTTAAGATCGGAAAACCCTTTGCGTACGGATGACGTCTGTGGACCAACAAAAAAAGTGTCACCAGGCCGGATGACGCCATTGGCCGCCATTTGTGCAGTTTCAATCCATTGTTGGATAAATTGTTTATGTCATGCTTGACTGCACAAACACATTGTAGCGGTTCGATTTGGCTGCCAGAACCGCTGCAACACCCCGACGTCTCCCATAAAATACCGTGCCCAAGGGGTTAAGAACTTTACATGCAAATTGTCATTTGAAGGCAGACAAATTATGTACATTGTTAACATACAGGGCTTGATGAAGTCCCTATTTTAAATTGGAAGTACATTATGCAGACCTACACAAAGAACGTGCCACCGGTTTACCGCTCAGTGTTGGGTTCAAGATGCTCCTTGAAAAAAAGAAACGGTTGAACAGGGAAGTGGAACTACTGTAGAAGTTAATGAAAAAAAAGAGTACAATTGTTTCAACTACATGTACATGTACGTATACAGGTACACATGTACATGTTCACACATGGAGATTACAACAACCATGGAACTACATGTGTACACGAAATGTACAGTACATGTACATACATGTACTGTACATGTACTGTACATGTACAACATTTTGGTGAGCCAGTCTAACTCTTTGTAAAAACATTCTTTGGCAGGGATCGAAATATCCACTGGACTGCTGGACTGTGAGTCCAGTAATTTGAGTGTTGGTCTAGTGAACTCTTGACCGAACTACATGTAGTCCGGTGGTCTAGTGATTTTTTTCATACACTGCATGAAATGCTATCACTGAAGTTCTCTTTTTTCTAAATCTGGTGAACTGAAATGGCCATATAATTTCTGGAATGGCCATTTTTAATTTTGAGGCAGGGAGTTTCAATCAAAACAGCATTTCTAACCCCTCCCCCAACAAAGAAATTGAAACAGCACACTCATTCAAAACACCGTGTGTTCAAATTTTTACCATTGGTCTTGCAAAATACCCTAGTAAAAATTTATGTGCTACTAGCCCAGCTGTCTGGTAGATTTTTACCTGAAATTCGACCCCGTTTGGTGTAGATTTTTCTTGTTTGTTTTTGCATCTTTAGTTAATAAGGGTTATTAAAAAAAATTCAAAGATTAGAAAAAAATAACCCTCCTACATGTATTATCCCCTATGGCAAAGGTTATTATGCACCTGTGTACCTGACACTGTCAGTGCCAGAACAGCTGTGGAAATATGCAGGAACATCCTCTGGTGATAAGATAACATCTTGAAATATCACCCCAGTGGGCAATGATGATAAGGAGGTTATTTAGGAGGACTTGGGAAGACAAGATTGGCAGGCCTCCTCAAGGCATGCCTCGGGTAATCAGAGCAGAGTGGGAAGTTACCAGCAGACGCCTCCCAGGTACCGGTCTAGACTTTTGGACTTGACCCAAAGGTAGAATAATTAGCCCATGGTTCTAGACTCAAAAATTGGGAAGCTAAAAAAGGAAACAAATTCTTATCTTAAATAAGAAGTGGTATTCCTGATTGGGTTG
>JAZGUH010001233.1:0-54540 GCA_037893225.1 Hippasteria phrygiana
ATTCAAACGGAAACAAAATACGAATTAGAAGAAAAACATTGCACGAATGTCACAAATGCTTGCCTATATTCACGGAATCGAATACCCAAACGCTTACCGCAGAGTGTCCGCGCGATTTTGAATGCTATTTGCATGTTTTTCCAAATTGAATGCTGACTCTTCAAATTTGTATAACAAGAGTGTGCAATCGCATGCTCATGAATTTAAATTGAATGATCATTTTTGCTCTTTGAATGGTGATCTAGATCGTCAATCAATTTCGTGCTAAATTGGATGAACCTATCGTTAATTCGGATGCTAATTTGGGCAGGAAAACCTATATATTTACACAAAACTAAATTAATACGTCTGTCTTGGGGAAGGGTTTGAGGAACCCGGTCCCACCCCCCCCCCCCCCCCCCCCCCCCCCCGACTGTTTTAAACCAGTATATTAGCTTTTGATGTAAAGTGCGCGATGTTTTATTGTTTATTTAATTCTTTGTCACTCTGTAGCTCGAAAGCCTGAAGAAACCTGTAGGTTTACAGGCAACAAAGACATTTTAGAGGTAGGAGGTAACCCCAGAATAATATTCTGGGGAAAAGAGACGGAATCAGGCAGGGACTGAAATGGGATTTTGTCACTTCAAAAGTGCCAATCCCCACCTCCAGAGGTGAAGTGGTCCGGGGAGGGGGAAACAATTTATATGAGCATAAGCTCAATGTAATGTGGGCACATAAACATGGTTATATAATTGAAGACAAGATAAGAGATGGAAGCTGATTATTAAACCTAACAGTGTTTGATTTGCAATCCATTTAAATGTCTTTACCCTAACAGTCCTTAATTCTCAGATGATGATTTTTCACACACCCTAGGGTTATTAGGGTAACAGTTTGTACATTGTATGCAATCTGTTCCGACTCTAAGAAAATAGACTTTAAAAGAAAACAAAACATACTGTACACGCCTACATGGTGATATTTATGGTGGCTGCATTAAATAATTATATTCCACCATGGTTGTGTGTAGAGAAGAGGGGGGTTTCTGTTATAAACTTGGATGAGAAATGTGCAGTATGATGGTGATGCTGTAACAGATTTTAAGACAAACTATATGTATTCTAGAAAAGAATATGATAAATGAAAGGGATTTCAGTACTGATTTCATGAACAATTGTGCGTGGTTATACTTGACTTTCAATGATGGTCATTCAAATTGACGTATTTAAATCAAATGTTTTATGCAAATAGTACAATGGTAAAAAAAAAATTTAAATTGATTTAAATCAAAACAATCTAATTAATAAAAAAAAAAAATTAAAAATCATGATTTTTATCAACCCTGCGAAGTGGTGACTCGGTTCCATCAAGTTTACATGTGATGCACCATATTTGCATCACTGAAGTGTTGAACACATTTGACCTCATTCCCCGGAACCAGTCGACAATTCACGGGATGTATAAATCCTTTATAATCTACTGGCCAGGTTGTTTTGTATATTATGCCATGTATATCAACGTTGGCGCAGGTTTTGCCCACGCCAAACGTCTGCAAGAAAAAAATCCTTACAAATTATGTTCAGTTCCGTAGTTCCATACATACCCTTATAATTATTAAGCCCCTGTTTCGTGTATAGGTTTAAATCTGAAATGCAGTTGAAACCCCCCCCCCCCCCCCCCCCCCCAGTATGATTCGTCTCATTCCCCTAAAATGAGCTGGAAGATTATCCTTAAAGGTTTTACGCTCCCCAGGTTTGTTGGGGGCGTAACAATTAACAATACGCATTGGAATTTTTGTGCCTGGGAGAGTGACTGTAAGGGAAATGAGACGACCATTGTCATCCCGTAAATAATCGACCGGTTTCCCACGAGTGGCGTTTCGAGTGCAAAATGGCCACCCCTCGACTAGAGGGGGGTCCCAAAAGCCCAAAATCCCTTGCCGTCAAATTCTCTCTCCCACGCCCTGGCCTCACGGAAGCCAGAGGCGTGGGTTTCCTGCAACAGTAGGATGTCAGTACCCCTGACCGTTGCAGAAATCGAAAATCTGACGGCGCTTTACCGGGTTCCTTAAACCATTGACATTAATCGTAGAAATCAAAAGTAAACTATACATTATTATGGTAATTGGGCAAAACATGAACAAAAAATATTTATTTACAGTCCTTTGTCGGCTTTCTCGCTGCTCTGGAGCTGGCACGAACCCGGCGTTTTCTCTCGCGGTAAGGGAGGAGGAAGCCGTCATCGTCGGAGGTGATGGGAGTACTTGACTGGCTTCGCTTCCCCCCGATGCTGCTGGTGGTGGAAATGGTGGAACTGCCAGAGTCGGAGAGGAAGCCGACGTTGTCCTCATGGGGAGGCACCTTGCCCGCACAAACTTCAGCCCAGTTGTATGACGACTTCGGCTGGGGCAAAACAATTACCGTGTCGAGCTTATGACGACATTCTGGGCTGCAACCGGGGTCTCCTTGCGCTGCTTCTGGTCAGCCTTGGTAGTACCGGTAGTGTCATCAGTGTCCGTTGCTATAGTCGAGTCAATGACAAGGGAGCCGTCCGGACTGGAGATGGTTTCATCGGAGTCCGAATCACTCAGTTGGGGCATGTCCGTTTTACTTGCTTTGCCGGTTGCTGGGGGAGGGAAAGCCATGGAGGCCAGTGGTTTGCTGGCCGTCTGTGGGCAGGCACGGGCCTCGTGCCCGGCAGCCCTGCGCAGATGACAAAGACTTGCTTGCATTAGTAGCAGACTACGTTGGGGCACGAGGCGGCCAGGTGCCCGGTCCCGTTGCACAGACGGCAGGTCTTCAGTTGCCCATTGTACTGCACGTAAAGCTGGAACTGGCTGAACCAAATGCATGATGGTATGGGTTTTTTCAGTTCCATTCGGACGTGGCGGATGCCGTTTTCCCAAAGCTGGTGATGGGGCCAATGTCTACGGCGGCAACCCAGAACCCTGCCGTACTGGCTTGGGGGCAGTGGTGACTGGGGCGTCGGCCATCTCATGGGGGGGGGGGGGGGGGGGGGGGGGGGGGGGGGGGGGGGGGGGGGGCGTTGTAGACGTTTACAAACGTGACAGCTCCCTCAGCATCGCTGGTAGTCACCGGCTTCCCTTTGATGTTGAGATGCCCGTCCTCATCTTCTCTTTGGCGGCCTCGGAGACAAATGAGACGCACCATTTGAGGTCGGTGAGGTGCTGGACGCATTTCACTTCTCCCAGTCGAACATGCTTGTCGATGACCCCGAAAACCTCCAGCGATGTAGTCTTCTCCTCAAGTGATAGGAAGAGGATTAGCCTTCGCTTCAGACGTGGTGACGTAATGGTGCTCCAAAGGAGGGCGTTTAAGTAGCAGGAAGGGGAGAATGGTCAGCTGCACGGAAATCTTTAGTAAAAGTTTGTAAGTTGTTTTATTATTATAAATAAAACATTACATCGTTACAGAATATGTACGTAAAGTTTATGGTGTTATAATAAATTATATACAAAAAGGAATATAAGAAATAGGAAATTCTGCCGTGGAGGGGGCAGGGTTTAAGGAACCCAGTCCCCCCACACGAAAAAAAATTACAAACTGTGTTTGAGTTTATTTATCAGTATTGCAGACGTAGGGCGCGTGAATTCGTATTTTGCCTAAACGCGAGCTGTCCATGCGGATCACCATGCGGTAAATACTGAGGGCACGCGCCATTCGTAGTTCTATTTGTTTTCCTTTTATATTGTTCACGAAACAGAAGGATGACAAAAGACTCGTGTCGGGGTGTTTCGTTCTTTAAGACCGCCCAGGTAATCACCGACCCACGCTCCCCTTACAAAAAAGTTCTATAGAAATCTATAAAAAAAAATTCTGTAGAATTTCTATATGATATTCTATAGAATTCCTTTATAGAGTTTCTGTAGAGTTTCTTTAGAAAATGGGCCACCTTCTCTATAAGACATTTTATAGAATTCTATAGAAATTTTACAATTCTATAAAAGATAATTCTATAGAATGTCTATAAGATTCTACAGAATTTTTCTATAGATTTGTATATAATTTCTTTAGAGATCCTCTATAGTTTTTATAGAATTCTATAGAAAAATTACCACTTTTCTATAAAACATCTAGTAGAGTTCTATAGAAATAGGACCACTTTTCTATAAAACATCTAATAGAATTCTATAGAAATAGGACCACCTTGCTATAAAACATCTAATAGAATTCTATAGAAATAGGACCACTTTTCTATAAAACATCTAATAGAATTCTATAGAAATATGACACTTTTTTATAAAACATCTAATAGAATTATATAGAAAGATGACTCCATTTTTATAAAATGTCATAAATATTTACAAACTTGGTAACTTTTCTAAACATTTTAATTAAATATCAACGTGATACACTTCATCCTTCAAAATTTAAACAATTGGAGATCAATACTTTTTTGCTGTGTACTTTTCACTGCATTTATTTCCAACATAGGCCATGGCCAAAACGTCCTGAATTTTTCCAAATCTAATACTGTACATGAATAATTTCACACAGGGAATTAATGAAAAATGTATAAATAAATAAATAAATGTATAAGCACCTGATATGCGATCAACATTAATTAAATAGGAAACTACATAATTCCACATACATCATTGTTTTTATATTTAAAAAATGGTAGGCAAAAAGGAATTTAAAAAAGTTTGGACGGATACAAAACAAGTAAATTAAAGAAGGCTTGAATAGTTTTGTATTTTATAAACAAATGCAAGGAGACGACCAAGAATGATTACAGTATGAAAGATAAAAGAGCCTAAAACACATGAATCTTTAACAATGAAAAAAGATCCCACCAAAAATCTCTGAAATTTAACTGAGATTTAAGGGGGGAAACTACATTTTGGTTGTTAAAATATTAATAGTGAACAATCACCCCTGTTGGCCCACTTGAAAAATTTACATTGACGGCTATGGCAGTGTGTCCCCCCCCCCCCAAAAAAAAAAAAGATTCTCCACCTTTGTCATATACATTTTATTTTCCCTTTATTTGAAATTTAGACAGCTGGCTAACAACTGTTTTGTTATCACTAACGTACAAAGCAACAATGGGTACAATCTTTACAGAATATTAGTCAAAATATGATTGTGTAAGCCAAAAAAAAGGAATGTCACCTCCTACTATAGTAACAATTGTAGACTTACTGCATTCAAAAAGGTTTAACAAGTGTACAATTAAAAAATTAGCTGGCATGTGTGTTCCCTACAAGTTTGTTTCTTGTACTCTGTCATTTGCCTTTGAGAAAGAACTTGCTTAAGTTCGAAACGTCAGGCCAGCTAATTTTTTTATTTGTATATTTCAGGTCCATTCAGTCAGTCAGCAGTTTGCAGCAGTTTTATTCATTTTCAAGTGTACAATTAAGAAAAGATCTTATATAATATACATGTAACTCGTAAGATCTTACGGGAGAGGACTTGAGCGAGGACTCAGACGACTTAGGCAGCTCTGTAATGGGCGAAGACTTGGACGACTTGGGTAGCTCTGCATATGCAATGGATGAGGATGACTCCAAATGGTGCGGGCAAACACAGTTCGATGCTAACGAGCTTGAACACAGGGCGAATTCACCTCCAACAAACAGCCGCAAAGAGACGAAACAGCGGGGGATGACATTGGCTCCCGACGCAAAAATATGGGGATATGAGCCCCAAATACTGAACCGTAGGCCTATTACACAGATACAAATTTATGAAATAATTTTGTGGCGATCAATAGGCACAAATTTTAAGTTAAAAATGGACTTAAAGCATGGGCAATCCGGGGGGGGGGGGGGGGGGACACGTCCCCCTCCCCAATATTTTCCCCTTTGTCATAATTATACATTTTATTTTCCCGGCCTTTTCATTTGAAATTTAGACAGCTAACTGGCTAATAAACAACTGTTTTGTTATCACTAACATACAAGCAACAATGGGGACAATCTTTACAGAATATTAGTCAAAATAAGATTGTGTAAGCCAAAAAAGGGAATGTCACCTCCTACTATAGTAACAATTGTAGACTTACCGCATACAAACAGCTTGTGATCAGCGTGACGACATGGTTCAACCATGGAGGAAGAACCTCCATAGTCCATGGTTCAACCATTCCTTCCTCTATGGTTCAACATGTTGCTTGTATCTTGTACGTGTGATCGATCATGTCCAAAGACTTGTCCATCCATCCAGCAATCACCAGTGTATTGTTTACATGTCATGTACATGTTGAGTGTGTACATGAGCAGTGAATTATGTCCACCGGCATACATGTAAATGCCATGCAAATATCCACGATTTTGACCCAGTTTTATACAATTTCTGCCATCAAGCCCATACTGCACTGCTGCACTGACATTCAACCGACTGTAGTGCAGATTTCAAATTTCCCACACTGACCGTTTATCTCTGGTATGCAAGCAGCAAGGTCACCTTGTCATGTGACTTGAGTCTAAGTAACATGATACTCTTGATGATGTAACAGTACATGTATGCTTTGGTCTGTACAGGGTCTGTGTACACATCAACTTCCTGTTTGGCTTAGTAAACTGTTGGGCTAGCTGTGTGGTGTATACTTACATGTATCATGGAGGAAGGAATTTCCTCCATGCATGTATGTGCTGTTGCATATATTCAGTGTTGCATGGTGTACACCCAGAGGGGTACATATTATGTACCAAACCTGCACCGAATTATGATGTGGTGTACATCACCACAGTTCGGTAAGGGAAAACAAATGGATACTTTGAAAATGCTTATAACCGCTTCTTTAAAAATCATATAGTCCTCAGCCTTGATCTTGTTAGTAAATTTGATTGAAAAAAAAAGATTTGTTAAAGTATTATATGGTTATACTCATCTCTAATTTCTACCGAAAAATAAAATCATATGGAGTGTTCTATATAATTCTATGTTTCTATAGAAATTAGGGGCATATTGTGGGTTACTTTAAATATGTACATACTTTCTACAAACAAATTAATGTGTCTATAATTTCTATAGAAACATAGAATTCTATAGAAGACTGACAGGAATTTGTTTAATCAGTGCTCTATAGAAATCTATAGATCTTTTTAAAAATCTCTATAGACAGTCTTCTTATTGAAGTATTCTATACAATTCTATGTTTCTATATAAATTAGAAACATATTGTGGTTTATTATTTAAATGTACATACTTTCAACAAACAAATTGACTGTCTAATTTCTATAGAAACCATTCTATAGAACTGGAAGATTTGTTCTATAGAAATTTATATATTTTTTTAAAATCTCTATAGACAGCCTTAAATATTCTATAGAAAACCATTGCCTCTATAGAACCGTATAGAGCTCTATAACACACTCTATAGAATTCTATAGAACTTTTTTGTAAGGGTCCCACCGGTTTTACCACACTGCACTTAACGTTTACATAGGCCGGGATCGGGGGAACATTTTCGCATTCTGTCGGCGGTGGGCAGCACGTTGTGCACCGTTTTGAAATTTAGGACATTGTTTGTTCGACAATTTCGTGCACAACGTGCGTTTCCAGATGGTGGGCCAGTGAGTACCGGGGCGGACTATCTGGATTTTTGGCTGGGTCTCGCATTCCTCCAGTATCGAGGCGTACAGAGATTTAACTTTGACCTTCGACCAGTCGGCAACATGATCTTTGATTTTACGGAAATTTAAAAGAACGGACCTATACAATTTGGGTTGCGTATCCGAATGTAGTTTGGCTAGAGTTGGGGCTATATCACGGAGAGATATAGCCCGCACTAAATGGCAAGGTTTTCCATTTTGCTGGTTTATTCGAGATCATGTTGCCGACATGGGAACATTCCATGGCAGCCACTTTGCTCTCGATATCTATGACTCCCATTCCCCCTTTTGACGGGGGGAGAAACATAGTTGCCCTGTTGACAAATTCGGCCTTTTTCCCCCAAATGAATTTGAAAATCAAACCGTTGATCTGTTTAATGATCTCCTTTGGGGGCGGGGTAACCTCGGCTAAATACCAAATTTGAGAGAGAATGAAAGTGTTGATGACCGTGACCCTCCCCTTTATGGTCAGGTCACGGTCCTCCCAGGCAGAAATGGATTGTTTTAGCCGGCCTATCATATTTTGCCAAGATTGCATGTCCGGATCGCCGTAACCAAAATACAGGCCGACTATTTTTGCGAGGTTACCAAAGGTATGTCAACCGGGCCGGAGGTTTTGTTCCTCCATTTACCTAGGAAAACGCCACTCAATTTCTGCTGATTTAGCTTTGTGCCAGATGCCCCCTCGTATCTCTCGATCAGCGCAAAACTTTTGAGTGAGTGAATTTTCGTTCGACAGGATCAACATAGTATCATCAGCATACATGGAGACTGTGGCCTCGGTCCCACCAGGTAATTTTACACCTTTTTGATTTGGGGTCGGACCTAATCGCACACCCGAGGGGCTCTAACGAAAGGACGTAGAGTATAGGTGACAAGGGGCACCCCTGCCGAACCCCACTCCTGGGCGAAAAGGCCCGAGACAGGTGACCATTGCACAAAACCTTACTGTTAATGTCTTTGTACAGGATTTTTACCCATTGCCGGAAAGTGGGACCGAAACCAAACTTCTCCAAAACCCGCTGAAGATGATACCAGATAATTGTTAAGCCCTTGTTTCGTATCTCAGTTTAAATCCGATATGCAATTGAAATCCCCCCTCCCTAATAAGATGAGTCTCTCATGCCCCGGAGATGAATTGGAAGTTGGTCTGTGAGATATATTTTGCACTCCCCTGGCTGATTGGGGGCGTAACAATTTGCGATACGCATTTTATTTTGTGTGCCCGGGAGAGTGACGGTGAGTGAAATAAGTCGACCATTATCGTTCCGTAAATAATCGGCTGTTTCCAAGAGTGGCGTTTTGAAAGCAAAATGGCCACCCCTCGACTGGACGGCGTCACGAAAGCCCAAAATCCCTTGTCAAATTATCTCTCTCTCTCCCACGCCCTGGCCTCATGGAAGCCAGAGGCGTGAGTTTCCTGCAACAGTTAACAGTAGGATGTCAGGACCGTGACTGTTGCAGAAATAAAGAATCTGACAGCGTTTAACCGGGATCAATAAACCATTCACATTTAGTAGAGGAAATCAAGATTGAAGTACACAATGAGAAATAACCCTTACGAAATACTCTTATAAGAAACTTATAAGAAACTTATATGCAAATTAGTAAGATCTTATATGCAAATTAGTAAGATCTTATATGCAAATTAGTAAGATCTTATATGCAAATTAGTAAGATCTTATAAGAATTATACTGGAATCTTATAAGAATCTTATAAGAATCTAGATTTTTGCACTGATTTTTGTATACTTTTTCCTTATTATCTACAAGTTGAAAGCAATCCACAGCTGTTTTAGCTTCAAATTTGTGAGACTGAGAGTTTTAATGCATCTTACATACTGGATATAATGTAACATGTGTAAGAAACTAATGCAGTGAAATTTCTATAGGCCATAGTTAACAAATAGCTGAATCTGTAATGCCTCACAGGATATCTGTGGTTAGATTACACATGATGATTTATCACCAAATTTATCGTTATAAACTTCAAGTGGATATCTTCTTGCTGCAAATGCTGTATGATTAGTCTGTCCAATTGGTCTGTCTGAAATATATAAAAAATCAGAAATAATTGATTATACATGTTATACAAAAAACTTCCAAGTTGTCTTAGTTAAATAGGCTGTTCACCAGAAATTAGTAAATGAAATTATAGTATAAAGCCATTAAAAAAAAAATTCACTTTTCATTTGAAATTTCATAATTTCAACATGTTCAATTCTTTACTGTTTATATTAGCACAGTACGGTCATGACGGTCACAACTGTTTTATCACTAACACAAAGCAACAATGGGGACAATCTTTACAGAATATTCGGAGCAAAAATACAATTGTGTAAGCCAAAAAAAAGGAATGACACTTAATAATTGTAGATTTACCGGTGGCGCCGGCACGCACCCGGCGTTTTCTCTCGCGGTAAGGGAGCAGTAAACCGTCATCGTCGGAGGTGATGGGAGTGCTCGACTGTAACTGGATTGTTAGTCTGATGTAATATGTAGTTAAGTAAGTTGCGGTGCATTCTATATTGTATTCAGATGTTCTGAATTCTTTAGTTGCACCTGATATAAGCGAGCCGTTTGCATTTGTTCAGTGCAGTTGGTTCTTCGGCGTGATGCCGTCAACATCGGCTCATCTATTTCTTTATTTTTGTAGTCGTGTGTCAAGTTTAAATAAACTACTCTAGACCCAGAATATGGTGTCGCTTTTGTTTTATTCTCTTGTCCCCGGTACCTCGGTGTGTCAACATAACACTACTGGTTGTGGAAACGGTGGAACTGCCAGTCAGAGAGGAAGCCGACGTTGTCATCTTGGGGGCCACCTTGCCCGCACAGATTTCAGCCCAGTTGTATAGCGACTCCGGCTGGGGTAAAATCACTACTGTGTCAAGCTTGACAACGTTCTGGGCCGGACCCGGGGCCTGCTTGCGCTGCTTCTGGTCAGCAGTGGTAGTGCCGGTAGTGTCATTAGTGTCCGATGTTGCAGCCGAATCGATGACCAGGGAGCCATCCGGGCTGGAGGTGTCTTCATCGGTGTCCGATTCGCTCAGTTGGGACGTGTCCGTTCTGCTTACTTTGCCGGTTGCTGGGGGAGGGAAAACCATGGAGGCTGGTGGCTTGGCGGCGGCCGTTGGACAGACGCGGGCCTCGTGCCCGGCAGCCCCGCACAGACAACAAAGGTGGGGCTGTGTGCAGTCTGCACCACGGTGACCGGCTTTCTTGCAGCGGAAGCAGACCACACTGGGGCAAGAGGCGGCCAGGCCAGGTGCCCGGTGTTGTTGCATAACCGGCATGTCTTCTGTTGACCATTGTACTGGATGAAAAGCTGGTACTGGCCGACGCGGATGTATGATGGAATGGGTTTCTTGATCTCAATTCTGGTGTGACGTATCCCATTCTCCCAATGTTGATGGTTGGGCCAATGTCAGCGCCGGCAGCCGAGAACCCGGCCATACTGGCTGAGGGCTGTAGTGACGGGTTTAGTGTAGTGACGAGAATAGCGCCCAGGTTTTTTTTTATTTATTTAATTCCCGAATGCCGTACTTCCCCCCAACATAATCACCCTTTGAATCAATAACCGGATTTGAAATGCAATTAAAATCTCCCCCCCAAAATATAATATGACGTAAACCGTGCAAATGCTTAGGCAACTCGGAAGAAAAATATTCTTGTCTATCCCCCGGGTTATTGGGGGCGTAGACATTGATAATACGGATTTTCTTGTTGGAGTCGGGTAAAGTTACCGTAAGGGACAAGATTCGACCGTTAACATCCCAGAAGACCGTGGGCTTCCACGAGTGGCGTTTCGAAAGAAGAATAGCCACAACTCTACTGGAATTACTCCCAAAATACCAAAACCCTTTGCCGTCGAATTACTGGGCCCACGATCTGGCTTCGTGGAAGCCAGATGCATGGGTTTCCTGCAATAGCAGAACATCAGTATTTCCGCCATTGCAGGAACCGAAAATTTGACGTTTATCGTGATTTCGCAAACCGTGTACGTTAATGTATGCAATTTGAAAATCCATCAAATTAAATAATAAACAGTTCTCATTTCTTCTTGGCTTTGGCCCGTCGGCGACTTTTCTTTCCCTTCCACTCACCAGCCCGATCATCAGACGATGATCGCCCCTGCTTGCTCGATAGCATGGAGATGGTGGATTGCTTGTCCGACTCCTGCTCTGGCATCGGGGTCCCGTTGATAACCAGAGACCCCGATCCCGAGTCCATTTCATCCAACAGTACATCAACATAGACCGCTCCGCCCAGGAACGGGTAGTGTGGGTCTTGTCGATTCCCTCCCTGGGCGGACACGGTCCGTCGGCTGAAGCAGGAGTCGTGGTTTTTGTCGGCGGGGGCGGTGCGGGCTTGGTGGGTGAAACGGTCTTGGGTGTGGTCTTGCCGGGCGCTGGAGAGGGAACTGGCCGGCCAGACGGAGCTACGCGCCGTCCCATCCTCGGTGGGCTCAGCTTGGTTGCGGTGGTGGACTTACTTATGGCCGGGCGGGGCGCGGCGCAGCTCTGTTCCTCGGTGCAGCGACGGCTGAAAGACCGGCGTGCTGCGGTCCCGGGGCACGAGCGACGCGGGAACTTGTAGGTGACGGGTCCTTGGTGGTGCTTGGTCCAGTACGCTGTGGTCTCGGGGTAGGCACAGTCCTGGGTGCAGATGTTGTTGCAGGTGCGTGGGTCGGGGGGCCGGCGGTGTCCTCAGAGTCGGCGACTGAGTCTGCATCGGAGAAAATGTTGTCACTGTCCGCGTTCTTGATGTTGCTGCCGACTCTTTGCGCCCAGGTCGGTTGATGTTGTTCCCGAGGCGGCTTTGGGCAGGTGTTACTACGGTGCCCACCTTCGCCGCAGTTATAGCAGCGGAGCTGAGCACAAAAAGCCACCTTGTGTCCGGGCGCTCCACACCGTCGGCACGTCTCTACCTGTCCGTTGTATCGGATTTTCAGTTGATATCCACGGACCCACATGTAAGACGGGATCGGCTTGTCGGTGTGCATGCGGACATGCCGCATTCCATTTACCCATATCGGAAAGAGTTGCCAATGTCCCCGCGGTACTCCCAGTACTGTACCGTGCTGGCCGAGCAAGGTGGTGATCGGCCGGTCTTCCATTTCATATGGTGCGGAGCTTACTGTGACGAAGTCAAAAGGTCGCTACACAGGGCTAGCGGTGATCCTCGTATTTCCTATACAGCAAGCCGAGACTCCAGGAGACGTTCCTTCTCGGCGGTGGTCCTGGGGGTGACAAGCCAACGGTGATCTCCCATTTGTTGCAGACATTTGATTTCACCGTCGGGAAGCAGGTTGGCGATGGTCTTGCACATCTCCTAGTAGTTCAGCTTGCTGGACAGGTCCAGGGTGACAGTCAGTTCCCTCTTTAGGGCTGGGTTGACTTGGTCGTCAAAGTATTGTGGTAGTTGCGGCGACAGTGACCCGGAGTCCTGCGGTGTTCATTGCTTGTGAGGAAAAGCGTACGTCCACATGGAGTAAAAGGCGAAAGATTTGTACGTGTTGCAGATAAGCCAGAGTTACTAGATAATGCGAGTCAGTGGGATGACATTCCAGAGGGTGCAACATGACACCAACGGTGGCCCGGTGTGGGCAATTCTGTTGCACATACCGCGGGGCACATTTCATTATAGATGTAGAAACATGACGCCAGAGGGTGCATTGTCTACAGACGAATCAGATCAAGATTTTATGGAGTGGATCAATAGCAGCCACGATAGGGGGTCGTCCAAGCATGCATGCACAGTAAAGTATTGTGGCGGTTGCGGCGACAGTGACCCGGAGTCGTTCCTCGGCGAATGCCAGCGAGTGGTCAAGCTGACAAAGCCAAGAGAGCAGGCACGTTTTGTGGAAGTCTACCGCCAGGTGCAGCAGCAGAAGCAACGCTGTAGCGGGCTGGGAAGGCGTCCGCAGCAACTGAACAGCACCTGCGATCGGGTTGGGGAGAAGGTTGGGAACAGGTGGGGTACATTAAATGACAGAGTGACACGCCTTTCTATAGGTTGGCACTCTGTGATTGACTCCACGCACACCTCAACAGGCACTACTCTCAACAATGACCTCTACAGGTTCTGGATTGACACCTACACATGTTGTGGCCCCTATAGAGGTGTTTACACTGGAATTCCCCAAAACGGGCTAGTTTTACATCCACTAAACATTCGGCAACAATCTTAACGCCCCGTGGATAGAGTTCCTCCTGATAAACTTATATCAAGTCTTTATAACTAATGCCCTCTTACTATAAAGCAGAATAATCGCCCGATGAGTCGCTGTACTTACGGATACGGCTGCTTACTAAAACTCTCTGCAAACTGCACGGACGGAGAAATGCGAACTGCACCAGTAACAGGAACGGCGAGGAACTGGCGAGGAATTGACCCGCATGGCGGGCTCCCACTTTCTTTCTTTTTTATGGGTGCGTAACACCATTACTCTGGAAATTCCTGCGCGCGAGCTCATTCATATTTTGTGATCCCACAGGTAATTTGGAATAAAGAGGTCTTTGTGGCCGATAAATGGTACTGATTGTAGAAATATTCCGGAGATCAAGCACCTGTGACTCGTGGCTTCCAACTCGGGGGATTCCGTTCACAACAAAAGACCAATGTGTGGGTCTATTTGGAATAGAGGCGGGGGATACATTTAGACCTTATTCCCTTAATCTAAATACTGTAGCCCGTGGCTAACAATTTAAATTTAGGACAAATTGTTTGTTCGACAATTTCGTGCACAACGTGCGTTTCCAAATGGTGGGCCAGTGATTACCGGGGCGGACTTTCTGGATTTTGGGCTGGGTCTCGCGATCCTCCAGTATCGAGGTGTACAGGGATTTGGCCGTGACCTTTGATCAGTCGGCAACATGATCTTTGACTTTGCGGAAATTCGAAAGAACAGACTTGTAAAATTTCGGTTGAGTGTGCGAGTGCGGTTTGGCGTTGGAGGCTAGATTTGGTGTTATCTCACGGAGAGATAGCCCGCACCAGTATATAGCTAGGTTTTTCCATTTTGCTGGTTTGTTCGAGATCATGTTGCCGACATGGGAACATTGCATGGCAGCCACTTTGCTCTCGATATCTATGACTCCCATCCCCCCTTTGGACGGGGGGAGAAACATAGTTGCCCGGTTGACAAATTCGGCCTTTTGACCCCAAATGAATTTGAAAAACAAACAGTTAATTCGTTTGATGATCTCCTTTGGGGGCGGGGTAACCTCGGCTAAATACCAAATCTGGGACAAAATGAAAGTGTTGACGACCGTGACCTTCCCTTTCATGTTCAGGTCACGGTCGTCCCAAACAGAAACTGATTGTTTTAACCGGCCTATCATGTTTTGCCAAGAGTGGTCGATAAAGTCGCCGTAACCGAAAAGTAGGCCTACGATTTTTGCAGAGGTTGCCCGAGGTATGTCAACCGGGCCGGAGGTTTTGTTTCTCCATTTACCTAGAAAAACACCACTCGATTTCTGCTGATTTAGCTTTGCGCCGGATGCCCTCTCGTATCTGTCGATCAACGCAAAACTTTGAGTGATGGAATTCTCGTCCGACAGGATCAACGTGGTATCATCAGCATACATGGAGACCTTGGCCTCGGTCCCACCCGGTAATTTGACACCCTTAATTTTAGGGTCGGACCTAATCGCGCACCCGAGGGGCTCTAACGACAGGACGTAGAGGAGGGGTGACAAGGGGCACCCCTGCCTGACCCCGCGGGTGAGCGAAAAGGCCCGAGACACGTGACCGTTGCATATGACTTGACTTTGAATGTCCGTGTACAACAATTTTACCCATTTCCGAAAGGCGGGGCCGAAACCAAACTTCTCCAATACTCGCTGAAGATAATACCAGTCGACCCTGTCGAATGCCTTTTGTTGATCGAGGGACACGAAAGCAGCACCCATGTTTTTTTGGTCAACTTAACTATGAACGTTACTAAGGAGGTGGGCATTGTCCGATATGGATCGTCCCGCCACCGAGCAAGTTTGGTCAATATTGACTATTTTATGCAGAACTTTTCTTACTCGATTGGCGAGAACTTTGGACAAGATTTTATAGTCGACGTTCAACAGTGATATGGGTCTCCAATTTGAAAGATCTTCCCGACTACCTCTGTTTTTATATAGGAGTGTGATCAGGCCTTTCTTCTGTCCGTCGGAAATATGGCCGGCCTCTAGACATACATTTTAAAACATCACACAAGTCTTGACCCATATTACTGAAGAACGTCTTATAGAATTCGGCGGGCAAACCATCGCAGCCCGGTGATTTGCCCTGCCTCCATATCGAACAATGCCTCCCTTATTTCGGACAGAGTCACTGGTCCCTCGAGTGACAAACTGTCCTCGGGGGCCAGCGACCTGTCCATTGAATTCAAAAAGAAATCGATATCAATGTTGTCTACCGGGGCGGCCGTGTACAGATCCTGATAGAAATGACAAGTGTCAGTCATTTCAACAGGATCAGCAGTCACTCGGCCGTCCCGGCCACAGAGACTCCGCATACGCTTATCGTCATTGTGTTTGTTTACTGAAGCATAGACAACGTCCTCTCCAATCGTTTTATTGAAGTGAGACTTGGAGGGGACGCTGTCCAGGTGTTTTTTGTTTGTTTCGAGAAATGTAGCTCTAGTGTCAATCAATTGATCAGCGCATGCAGAGTCCCCGTTATCCAACTTTTTCTGCAAGGAATTTAGTTCTCTCAAAAGACTTTTACGTTCAGAGTTACGCCTTCTAGCCTCAGCAGCAGAAAATGTGATAACCGCCTTCTTGAGTTGAGTTTTACCTTGGTCCCACCAGTCTAGAGGATTATCAAAAAACGTTTTGTTATTTTCCCAATTTGCCCACTCGGATTTGATGATTTTACGGAATAATTCGTTGTCTAAAAAGCTGGTGTTACAACGCCATACCCCCCTCCCGGAATTTTGCATGTCGATACCAATTTTGCTGCTGACCATATCGTGGTCGGACCAAGGGAAGGCGGTGATCACGTGTTGGGAACCAGTCGACAATTCACGGGATGTATAGATTCTCAGACATGCCAAGTAGTACGATTTTGCCGTATTTCGTACGGGAAATCCTTGAAAATACGGGAATACGATTTTGACCCTAAAAAATACGAATCTTGTCCGTCTTGAAAAATAAATTTAAAAATGCCGTAAAACGACTGCAAGCGGAGAATATGAAAGTACCTCGAACTTTTTCTAGCCTGAATACGATGTCTGGACTGTATGTATACATCTTGCGTATACCGTAATTTCTGGAATATTGGCCGCGGCGTATACATTGCTTTTCACCGCGAAAAATGTTGCTGAGGCTTATATTCTGGGCGGCTTATTCTCCAACACTTAAAGAATAAACCCGCGAACTATCCATTATATTCGAACACAATTTCCGGGTCGAGTCGGCACCACAATCATGAGTCATCGTTTTCGTTGATAAAATGCACTCCAGTACCCCAGCGGCACGCGAATTTTCCCCCCCTCCAAACTTTGCGGGTACATTGCCGTTTGTGATCCACTTTGTGATGACTTGCCGACTCCATGAAAGATATCGTGCGACTCTGCAAAGAAGCCTACATGTATTCTATATACATGTACATTGTACATTGCGCCGCCGCGCCGCCACGGTCGGCTGTTTCGTTGTTCAGTTGAATTGGCCTACAAGCTTATACGATAGCTCGAGCCCTCGTACGTCAACAAGTTTCATGCCCGCTTTCTGAGTAAAGTGGCTGGTACTAGGCGAATGCGCAGACAGATGGTCAAACAGTTTGTTTACCAGCGATTCAATGCAACGGTTAACATGAATATTTAAATTTATGCAAATGTTACTCCGCCCCAATGCTTGCCTGTATGTAATGTGTACATGTACACATTACATACAGCTACAGTAGATCGGAGTCGGAAGGATTAACCCTTAACATGAGCCGCCATATCTTTCAAAGTGCAAAAATGCAACTGCATTGTATAACAGTACCACCACCAGCACTACTAGAAAACCATAGACAATTAATGTAAGTGATACTTGGAGCTAAAAGTGCAAGCAATAGTTCATGATGGAATGAATTATAATAGGGTATATTATTGTAAACATCATGCACTTGATAACTGAGTATGCTTAAGTCCTACACTGGTAAGTGGTATTGCAGCCAGTAAAATTGCTTTTTGTATGTATACGTACCTGCATTGTTATGCACCATTATGTGAGTGTACAATGACCGTTTTTGAAAATACAGTTTTTTTGAAAAAAATTGTTTTTAGGTTGTCAGAATACAGTTTTGGGATTTTCAAAGTTGGCATGTCTGGATTCTATCAAGTCTACTGGCTAGGGTATTTTTTTTGTTATGCCAGGTGTAACGACGTTGGTGCGGGTTTTGCCCACGCCAAACGTCCTCTAGAAAAAAGTCCTTACAGAGTTTATTTAGTTCAGTGGTACCACAAATTCCTTTATAATTATTAGGCCCCTGTTTGGTATCCAAGTTTAAATCAGAAATACAATTTAAATCCCCACCCAAAATAATCCGAATTTTGTTTACGCTCCCCAGGTTTATTGGGGGCGTAACAATTAACTATCCGAACTTTATTTTGTGTGCCGGGAATAGTGACAGCAAGTGAAATGAGGCGGCCAAAGTCATCCCGAAAATAACTGACTGGTTTCCACGAGTGGCGTTTAGAGAGCAAAATGGCTACCCCTCGACTGGAGGGGGTCCCGAAAGCCCAAAATCCCTTTCCGTCAAATTCTCTCTCCCACGCCCTGGCCTCATGGAAGCCAGAGGCGTGGGTTTCCTGCAACAGTAGGATGTCAGTACTCTGACCGTTGCAGAAATCGAAAATCTGATGGCGCTTTACCGGGTTCCTTAACTAGTTCATAAAATGCAGACAAGTTCAAGGCAAATCAATGAAAATATGTCACAAAATGTGTTTTACGGTTTCACATGTAACACGGACACCATTTTTTTTCATTCACGGAATGACTCATAGGCCTGTATCTACCAGCTTTCTTAGAAGAATCGCAAGTTTCATATCCTAATAAGACATGTTCTTATAAGTTTATAAAATTAGTAACAATTAGACAAATTAATAAAAGCAGAGATAATATAATGACATCTTAAGGTACTGGTTTCACGTGTAACGGGACACCAAATTTGGAGGAATGTCACACACACATTTTGACTATATCTTCATCGAGTGTGAAAAAACAATCCAACGAATCCTTTATTGGACTAGTGAAACTACCAATTGCAAGTGTGCATGAACAACTTATCCAGATCAGAGGAAATTGATAAAGGTAGAAAATCTATTTTTTAGGGTTCAAATATTGCCATTTTTGGCAAAATGTCACACTTTATGTACCCAACTTCATGGAATGACCCAGATACATGTAGAGGGCAAGGTTTAGATTTTTTTGTGGAATGGAAATTTTGGGGTACAACAAAATTATTGGGTGGGTAAATACCCCCCTTACACCCCCCCCCCCCCTTCCCCTTGCTGGCTACGCCTATGGTGTGGGTGGTACTCATGCAGATCCCGCATTTCTTTGGCTTACGGCATTCTGGGCTACGATGACCCTGTTCCCGACAATTAAAACATTTCACTGTCCCACAATTGGCTGATATGTGGTGATTGGAGTATACCGGAGTAAATATATATTTTTGGTCAAAAGAGGCCGCTAATCATCGAGACCGTAAGCAAGCAAGTTGATGCGCATTAATTCGAGATCACAGTTGCGTTATGAGGCTCATTAATAATTTAGTGATTAGTTAATTCTGTAAATTAACGAGAAGGCTAATATTTTGCAGTCCACGAGGTATTAATTAATACCTTTGATCAAATATTCATTGTGTGTATTTGGTTAAACTTAGATTTACAATCTTAATGAGGAAGTTAATCGTCTATATTTTTTAGTGTACGCTCACTGTATAAGTAAACCGGCATACAGTGCGCGCTCTTCTCAGAATCACTCTGTCTTGACAATTTTGATGACAGGACCGTCTCATAAAATGGGTTTCTGAGCTGCCAATAAGGACAAGGGAGAGCATGAGCTTTAGGGCCACTTAAAATTGCATCAACTGGTGAGTGTGCTCGTTGTATCTAGGGGATTTTGGAGTACATATAATTATTGTAAACAAGCGTATTTTGGAGCACGACTGTGTACATTTTTGGTATAACTTTCTCTGTACACACACATGTACAATGTATGGTGGCCTCTTGGTGACACTGACAGTTTTAATTTTGTAAAATGTACAACTGTACACAAGTGTGATTCAAATATAATAATTACTGTTTGTTTAAGAGAGATCTTGAATTTATTTTTATATTGTTGATTTGTCAATAGGTCTTTGTCTTGGAATGGAAATAAATTGATTGACTCCAGCCTGCCAGCTGGAGAACCCCGGCCGGGCTCACCCAATTGGGGTGTACACCTCATTATTTGGTGCAGTTTTAGTGCACATTTGGTGTACACCAATTGTGCACCAGCTTCATGCAAATGAAGTGACTACACCAAACATGCACCACAGAATCTTAGCCCTAATGGTACATACACCAAAAGTACACCACATAATGTTTGTTCTCAGATCACTGCACCAAATATGCACCACATACTGTTTGTTCTCAAAGCATGGCACCATGTGTGCACCACATAAACTTAGATCTCATATTATAACCTTGCATTATTTACTACAGAAGCTTATAAAAAGCTCTGGGCACTGCAAAGTACAGCAAAGTGCAGCTATGGGGTCCCTTACCGAACAAGACTGCTATAATGCATATATAGCATTCACAGATGATTGCTGAGATTTTACAGTCAATACAGCATTCTTGATAGCATGAAAATCTGAGCATTCCAAATAACATGTGAGCTCCAAAGCATATTCTACATTTGTATGCAAGCCTATTTGGACAGACTGCAAATTGAATGCAGCATTTGTAAAATATAAGTACAATGTATCTAGCATTCTGTGGCTATAAGCACAGCCTGCAATGCAGCATTCCAATATTTCAATAAGTACACAAGCCTATCATATTACTTAGCCTCCACAGTGCAGCATGTATGAGCCACAAAGTCACATGACACTAGTGACCTTGCATACCAACGGTCAGTGTGGGAAATTTGAAATTGCAGTCAGTTGAATTTCAGTGCAGTGCAGTGCACTTACATTGTAGTCTAGCCTTGCACGAAACTGTAGAAAACTGGGTAAAAATCATGGACATAGGCCTATGATGCCTGCGATGCCTGCAGGCAATATTTACTGTTCATGTACACACTTAATCTGTACATAACATGTAAAAAATACACTGGATGATTGGCTGATCTTTGGAATGAACATGACAACTCAAACGCAGCATATGTCATGGTATGTCAACACACTCACAAGCCGTTTGTCAGTTTGTACATGTATGCGGTAAGTTAACAATTTTGTACTACAGGGTGTCTCTATAAAAAGTATACCCATTTTAAAATTCAAATTATCGCAAAACTACACAATATTTCAGAAAAAGAAAAATACCTGTGGAAAGCTTGGAATGTCCTCTGTCCATTGGTATGAGGTTCATTATGTCACTGTCATGGATGACTGAACAAAAAATACAGTTATGAAAGGTGTCGAAATCAGCACTGTGACAAGTTGTTTTCTGGAATGACAAAGCTCAGACAGGTGTTCTTCACAATTTCTTTGCTGTTATAAGACTGCTGTTACGTAAGGTCAGGGATGTACATTTATGCATCACATTATGTAAGTATTCTTGGATGCACCAAAAGTGTTGCATGCCACAGAAAAAGTTCATACCAACAGCAAACATGGTGCAGCTCACAACTCAACAGAGGACATTTGTTGTCAAGACATACCATGAGACAAGAAGTTTCATTGCTGTCCAAAATGCCTTTAGGGACCACTTTCCTGAGAGGCAAGTGCCAACCAAAATGACTATTTGGAAAAATGTGAGAAAGTATGAAGAACACGGGACAAGCTTAAACCGTAACAAGGGACATTCTGGGCACAGACGAACTGGAAGGTCAGAGGAACATATCAACGTGGTTAGAGAGGCGATCGAAGGTAACCCAACGCTAAGCACCAGGAGGAATGATACAGGATTACCTCGTGCTACCTTCAACAGGATCACACGCCTGGATTTGCATCTCCATCCTTATCACATCCATGTTCAACATCAACTCCTACCAGCTGACCTTGCCAGACGACTTGCCTTTTCACAATGGTTTGTGGATAAATGTCACAGAGATCCACAGTTTCTGCAGTTCCTTAGTATCAGAGATGAGGCAGCCTTTTCCATGAATGGGAAAGTGAATTTTCATAACGAGCACATGTACGCTGAACTGCATCATCCACCGGGTTTTTCTTATGACGTGAACATGAGTAGGGAGAAAGTTAATGTGTGGATTGGACTTTGTGGTAATGGATCATTGTTAGGACCATTTTTCTTTGAAGGAAATTTGAACGGACAGGCATACCTGAATATGATCAATGACTTTGTGGTACCAGAGATGGATCAGATCTTCCCTAGACAGCGACGTGGAGCCTTCAGACAGGTGTGGTGGGCTCAGGATGGAGCCCCTGCACACAGACTTATTGCTGTGAGGAATCGTCTAGCAGAGCTTTTTGGTAACCGGGTGATTGCATTATTCCACCAGGTTGAATGGCCTGCAAGATCACCAGACTTGACACCATGCGACTTCTTCCTGTGGGGTCACTTAAAAGGCAAAGTGTTCACCACACCCCCAGCTAACATTCAGGAGTTAAGAGCCCGGTTAGTGGATGAAGTGAATCATCTCCGCCAAGATCATGGGATGATAAGGCGAGCAGTAACAGACATGACACGAAGATGCCAACTATGCATCGTCAGAAATGGTGGGCATGTGGAGGGTACAGCACCCTAAATGTGTCGGGTAGCCTACATGTAAATACCACAATTAAAGGAAAGGATCAGAAAAATGGTGTTGTTTCTTCATTCATTGTCCGGTCACCACTGTCTACAAACTTGTCAGTGCTGATTTCGACACCTTTCATAACTGTATTTTTTGTTCAGTCATCCATGACAGTGACATAATGAACCTCATACCAATGGACAGAGGACATTCCAACCTTTCCACAGGTATTTTTCTTTTTCTGAAATATTGTGTAGTTTTGCGATAATTTGAATTTTAAAATGGGTATACTTTTTATAGAGACACCCTGTATAAACCGGTATAGTGATACAAGTGGGAGGTGACATTCACTATTTTGGCTCAAATAATTTCATTTTGGCTTTTAATCTGTTAAGATGTCCCCATTGTTAGTGATAACAAAAACGGTATGACTTAAAGAATTGAATCAGCTGTCTATAAATTTCGAATGAAGGGGAACAATTTTAAATAATTGATGGCTTAATATAAGTTTATTTCTTAATTTCCGGTGAGCTGCTAAGATCATATGAATTGACATTGCAACATACAAGTATTGCATCATCACCTTGCAGTCAATCATTCCGATGCTATGACGTCTTGAACATTTAATTTGGCGATTTTATGGCCATCATTTTATCAGAAGTATGATAAGCTTGGATAATGATTCTCGGCATTTTCCATCATAGTGTCCAGAAGGTGTGCCGGCTGAAATGTCGAGGCCATGTGACCCTTGTTAAAGATTATAATATCGATTTTAACGGACAGTTTTTGAAAAATCATAAAATCATTTTGTAGACAATGAAAACGCATCCCACCTGGCTCTCATAGTAAAGTGCACATAGCGTGACGTCATTGTGTCTCGGGACTATCACACAATGCAGTTTTAATTTAAAAATATATCAGTTTGACATTTATTTGTTCTTATGAGCAAAAGATATGTATATTTTTATGGACATAACGATGTGCCCCCCATGCAGCCATACATGCCATATACTAGTGTTTTCTTGCCTTATTTTAAATTTTAAAAAGTTAATTTTCTTGCCTTTGGTTTGGACGTCAGGCATGCAACTTTTCCTCTGATCAGCTGATTTATATACAGGGTGTATCAAAAAGAAATGTCCCACTATGAAAAATTGCCTTTAAATTAATATTTTATAATTTTTTGAGAAATCTTTTACATAGGTTGATAGACGATGGTTCAGTGCTTTTTTTGTGCAATTGCACATACTCATCATGTCACGCATGATTGAGCACAGGCTATAATTACGTAAATTGCGATACATCTGGTTTGCGCGAAAAAGTGCTGGGTTGAAAACAGGATCTGAGACCATGACAAACAACGTTAGGTATGCCCTTTGTTTATCACAAATTGCCATTACTTTTGAAATAACCCTTTCACACTTTCAGTCCTCAACTTGTCCACCATTTCTTTCCTGGCAGATTTGGGCCCTCCTCAGCATATCGTACACTGCACGCCGGATCAAAGCTCTGTCCCTTCTGAGAACATTGACTTCTGCCGTTATGCGTTCCTCAAGGTCATCCAGGTCCCTAGGTGGAGTAACGTACACTTTTGACTTAAGATGACCCCACAAGAAAAAGTCATGAGGGCTGAAGTCCGGTGACCTCGGGGGCCATTCCACGTCACGGTTTAGGGCAATCACTCGTTCTCCGAACAGTTCTGTAAGGCGGTCTGTTACAGTCCTCCGTCTGTTGGGTGGGGCACCATCCTGTGCCCACCACGCTCTCTGAAATCGGCTATTTCTGTTGCGACGATAACGGGGCAGTTGGTCAATGACAGGAACAATGTCCTCGTTAAGCATCTGCAGATAATGCTCACCGTTAATGTTATGACGAAAGAAAAAAGGGCCGATAATTGAGCCATTGCCTCCCAAACCTATCCACACAGTCAGCTTGTGTCTGTCGTCACGACGTTGATACTGGAAATCAAGGGGAGCGTGTCCACGAGGGCAGTACTTTCGGATATTGTGAGTGTTAACTGATGCATTGAGGGCAAAGCCTGATTCATCCCCGATGATAAGATTGTCCAAGAATCGTGGGGGTTGTGCAAGGAGCCATCTGCAGAAGCGCAGTCGTCGCTGTTGATCACCAGGTAGCAGTTCGTGACGCTTAATCATCTGATAGGGATGAAAGTGAAGGTCAACACGAGTTATCCTGTTGAAAGTGGCTGATGGCAGCCCAAGACCATTGCGTCGGCTGCTGAGTGTCTGAGCTCTTCCTTCTCCTGCCTGTTGCTGCTCAACGAGACGATTTTGGACAGCTTCGATATACAATGTATTCATAGTTTATTTAATGCATTTCTACATATTTTAATATACATGTACTCGCAATTGTCTATTCCATCATGCCAAGCAATATAGGTATATATATCTGTCACTGCAGCATGTTAACTTTTTTGTAAATACAGTATGGCAAGCTTATAAAACCAAATTTACTCATTCTTTTTTGGTTTTTTGGAGACATTATTTCAGTTTTACTGTTTGTGTTGCCAAATCAGCTCGGGAATTGTGTGTAACTTTTGCTCAGGTATTCTGTACCCTTTACAAACAACAATTTTTAAAAGCATGTTCAAACTCTTGCCATGTTATAATTGAAAAAACAACAGCAAAGTAATTAATATATATAGTTTGGCATTAATGCAACAATTTAGCCCGTCTTTTTTTTTGTTCTGAATAAATTCATTATGTATCACTTACGGTTTGAAATGCTTTTGTTTACAGCTTTGTAGTATTACTTTCAACAACATTGGGCTCAGCTACATGTACATGTACATGGATAGTCTCTACATTCATTTAAATGAAATGTGTGAAGAGCAAGGTGCGTATGAATTATCTGAATGTAAGTTTAACATTTAAAAAGCAACATCCGCACCATTGGGTGCCGCACCAAAACAGCACCACTCGTGTGTGGTGCACTTTTGGTGCTAATTTAAATAATTGGAACGCACCACAAGTGCACCCCATCAGCAAAATGGTGCAGTTTTGGTGTAAGGATTTAGTACTGCAGAAATCTGGCCCGTGCACCAAATCCGCACCATTGGGTGCCGCACCAATACAGCACCACTCGTGTGTGGTGCACTTTTGGTGCTAATTTAAATAATTGGAACGCACAATAAAATCCCATAAGGGTGCCGCACCAAAACAGCACCACGATCGTATGTGGTGCGGTTTTGGTGCTAATTTAAATAATTGGAACGCACCAAAACTGCACCCCGTGTACAGTTTTCAGGTTGAAATTTTTACAGGGTGCACCAAAACAGCACCATTCACAAAGGTGGTGTCAATTTGGTGTACACCAGCTTTTGGAAAACACCTACACTAAAACTACACCATATGTACACCATATCTGCACTCCTATTGGGTGAGGGGGCCTGATCCAGACCAGGCCTCATCGCCTAGCGTCTTTATTCCTACTTGGGACCCAAGTAGGAATAAAGACGCTAGGCGATGAGGCCTGGTCTGGGGTTCTCCAGCTGGAGTCAATCAATTTATGCCATCTAGTGTAGTATTTTGCAACACCAAGTTGGGGGTGCAAAATACTACACTAGATGGCCCATTGTCAGCATGTTTTTTTGTTGACCTTCATATTGAACATACAATTAAAAGGGCCCTATTTTGATGTACGAAGGTACGAGGGAGCGGAGAATCAAAAGAAAATGGCGAATGCCATTCTCCCATTCTGGTGTCGTGGGCCAGTGTCCACGTCGGTGACCAACCACTTGTCCAAACTAGGCAAAGGTGGTCACGACCGGACTATCCTCCAACTCCTGTGGGCGTTGTACACGTTGACGCGTGTGATTGCAGGCCTCAAATTTAATGGCGGCCACGACGGCCAGTGCCGTCGTTGCCCTTAAGTTTGCCGTGGTACCCTTCACAAAATCGCACTCTTCACGGCCAGTCTTGCCGTGCCCTTTTCCCAATTGGCCGTAGTACCCTCATTGCCGGCCCACGCGTACCCACGCCGACGTGACGTGACGGGCCGGGCCGGGCCGGGCCGCCGGCAATTTTAATCAAAACCTAAATCATACAGGATGGCATCAAAATTCTAATTCCCACCCTATGAGGTGGGGGTGTCCCCACCAATTTAGGTTAGGATTGTCACTAGATCTTTGCCCCAGAGGTGGAATTTTGTCACTTCAAAAGTGCCAATCCCCACCTCAGAGGTGGGGTGGTTGGGGAGGGAGGGGGGAATTTATAGGACCATAAGCTCATTTAGTTTAGTGGGAAGAAGGGGGTATCGTGCACCTTCGGAAATCAATTTCTAATAGGTGTCTCTAGATCAGAAAAAAAATTGTAGAAAACTATTTGCCATGTTAAAAAAAATTTAAATGTCTCGCGTATCATTTTTATGCAAATTAGTGCCACCATTATCAAAAAATCTATTTTTCACTATATCTCAGCCAAAATTTCAGATGTATAACTGGAAAAAGAAGGTGTCTAGACCCTTTTTTTGAGGGTCAAAGATCACAATAAAACTATTATTGAATTGACCACATGTCAGTGGCATAGGAGTATGCAAATTAGGGCAGCCATTACCGAAAAATCATTTTTGAACATATCTCGGCCAACATTGACATAACTGCACAAGTAAGGTGTCTAGACCCATGTTTTGAGATTCAAAGATCATAATAAAACTAGTCTGGAAGTAACCACATGTGTACGTGGCATATGAGTATGCAAATAAGGGCCGCCATTACCAAACAATCATATATTTTTAGAAGACTATTCCTTAAGTAACTACGTGTGTCGGTAGCATGTAAATGTGCGAATTCTAAAGTGCCAGCATTCTAAAATGTGTTTTCGCTGTATCTCACCAATATTGCAGATAAGATGAGAGGCAATTTTGAGGGCAGTTATTTCACAAATAGTGTAATTTTTTCAGTCAATTCACAAACAACACAAAATAACACTCAACTCTCAAAAGAAAACGAACTGAAACCCCGCCTTCCAATGGAATACAATTTCTGACCACCAAACCACTCAGCACAACGTCTGTATAGAAACACAAACAAAAATCTAATGAATAATACGCGTGGTATAACCAAACGCAACCAAACCAACCCCTAACCCAGTGGTACTGTATGACAATCCAACACAAACCACCAACCAAACACACCACCACAGGCGGTTGAAGGCCCTAACCTTTATTCAAACCACAATCCAATAAAAAAAAAAAAATCTTCAAAAGCGCACAATTCCTCTACTTATTTCCCAAAAAGAAAAATAAGCAAAAATTGGCTTTTTTACCTAAAAATAAACACATGGTCAGAAAATTCCACTGGACCCACAACCAGTTTTTCCCGCACCATTTAACCATACGCCCATTGGACAACTTAAGGACCAACCAGAACACACGAAAGGCACCATCATTTACCACCACGGCCTTGATAAGGCGCACGCCGTCCACACACCATCCATACAGCTTCGCTGAAAACTAACATCCACCATCAATCCCATGATGTCCAAGCTTAGCGAACCACGCAAAATCCTATCCAACTGGTTCACTGGAAATGAACATCCAAAACCACACGAGCCAAATCCAATCAACCATCTCTATTAGCAGGACAATGGGAACGATTCATAACAAAACTATACTCATATTAAAACTCAAACTGAGAAACTTCACTTTGGAAAAATTCCTAAAATTTGTTCCCACTCTTGCTAAACACACATAACCGTGGAGTGGCATCAATACCTTCAATCAAAGAATGAGAGTTGCACTAATAATATAAAAATCGTCCTCTCAAGCCACACTCAATATGGCCTCCGAAACCTACACCGTACCTCGTGAAACACTAGAAAAACACCTGGAAGCCACAAAATTTAAATTTGCCAATACCAGGCTAAAACATCGCAAAACAATATGACCTCACAAGAAGAATTCGCCATAAACAACCTCAAAACAACCCCGACATCGCAAGTCAAACCACATGACAAAACAGAGGCATCTACATAATGAACCACTCAAATTGTTTATAAGTGGTTTACCGCCATCTGGAGTCAAAATATTTAATATACACCAAGTCGGATCAAGATATCACACCTCAAACTATAACCCTGGTTCATAACACAAATAGAGACAACAGGCCGTGTTGTCACCCTACAAGACTCCAAAAAAAATAGTACAAAAAGCGGAATAATTCTAAACATGGTGGCGCTACAGAGAAAATATACACTGGTCATCTACAACGGGACTCTGAAAGATTTCTAGAACCCCGTCACAAATGTGATTAAGATGCAACCCACCCTAAAGTCCATATGCAAAGCCTCTGAATCACCAACCGACTACCTTGACAACCATCTTCAAAGGAGATCGTTTCCGATAAAAAGGTATCCTAGAAAAAAAGTCTACAAAAAAAACGGAAACAAACCTTCAAAACCTCCAAATTTATACATCCCACCAACCCCGCATCATCAAAACGTTCATATTCGGAGAAACACTGAATTCCAAAATCAAAGTCAAGATATTCTCAGAGAAACTGACAACCAGGGGAAACAACAAAGTTTCACATGCCGATAGAAACAAATCAATATACAAAACCGAGGATGAAACAAAATCAAAACAAACTCCTCTTGTCTTAACTGCCACATACGACCCAGCCATAAACCACCGCGACCTGAACAAAGCAACAAACGAAGACTGGCACCTAATCCAAGGCAATAAACCACTCTGGAATACTTGCCAAAAGCCCGTTCATTGCCTTTTCAAAAAAGCCCACAACATCCGGGAAAAATTGTTACGAGCCAAACTTAAAACCAATATATAGAGCTCAAACCACTCCCGACACACTCGGGCTTTTTCGACTCTGTTTTCCTTCCTCCATGGTGGAGCAGACAAAACCTTGGAAATATTGGTTTCCCTTTCAAAGGAACAAAACGAAACCAACTAAAACCTTATGGCTCCATTTCAAAACTTGTGACACGCTACAGTTGATTTAGAAGCACCCAACCAAAAACCCTGCGAGTTGGCACCGGATAGTTTTTTTAATCACCCATACGCAACTGGTGAGTGCCACACGCCAAGAAACGCTCTTGCTCGTAAGAGGATCTGAGAACTACGATCCTCTACTCGCACCAAACCTAACCTGGTCACAGCTCCCTTTTTGTCCGCCTATCTCCACCATGCTACGGAAATAATAAGAACAGACTCGTATTAAGATCGACTCTATACGAGTCACCAGAAGGAAAGTGTCACTGAATGGGATAGCACCATCATTCTCTTAAACAGTTACTTCGTGAATGGTCTTCCTATGATCCTTGACCCTCAAAACATGGGTCTAGACACTTTACTTTTGGGCAGTTATGTCAATATTGGCCGAGATATGTTCAAAAAATGATTTTTCGGTAATGACCGCCCTAATTTGCATACTCCTATGCCACTGACACGTGGTCAATTCAATAAGTTTTATTGTGATCTTTGACCCTCAAAACATGGGTCTAGACACCTTATTTCTCTAGATATCTGCAATTTTGGTTGAGATATAGTAAAAATAATAGATTTGTTGATAATGGCGGCACTAATTTGCATAAAAAAGATACGTGGGACACTTTTTGATTTTGTTAACATAGCAAATCATTTTCCACGCATTTTTTCTGATCTAGAGACACCTATTAGAAATTGATTTCCGAGGGTGCACGATACCCCCTTCTTCCCACCGAACTAATTAGGGTAACAGTTTGTACATTGTATGCAATTTGAAAACAAAACATACTGTACATGCCTACATGGTGACATTTATGGTGGCTGCATTAAATAGTTTTATTCCACCATGGTTGTGTGTTGGGGGGGGGGGGGGGGGGGGGTTCCTGTTATCAACTTGGATGAGAAATGTGCAGTAGGATGGTGATGCTGTAACAGATTTTAAAGGAACCATGAAATAGGATTTACATTGCATTATTCCTGCTTAAAACAAAGTATTATCTTGACAATGATATTTTGTTACCAGAGTCAATTATTTCCCAGATTAAATATGAAAAAACATTTTTTGAAAAAGTTTGTCCAAGCTACTCCGCCCCCTGAGTGGGACCCTCATTAACATAAGTGAGTGACGTAGATCGAGGAACATTACATATTCTGCTCGAGCCAGCACCATTCATCACGCGTAAATTGAGTGTACATTCTTCGTCCAAAATCTAAGCAAAATATAGCGTTTTTCGGCCATGCCGACAAGGTGTGTGGCTGCTGGATGCAGCAAAACAACGAAGGATGGAGTAAGCCTTCATTTATTTTCAACTGATGCGAAATATCGGAGAATTTGGACGGCGAAAGTGAAGGTGACAAGAGCGAAGTGGTCCGGTCCCAGCAGCTTCTCAGCGTTATGTAGCGACCACTTTGAGCAGTCGTGTTTCGATACTGGTATTTTCAACTCCTTTGGGATGGCCATTAAAAATATGCTCAAGTCCACTGCCATCCCAACAAAGTTCCCAGATGTGGGTAAGGACTACAGGCGAAAGCAGTTAAACGGCCCATTCCCCGAGGAGCTGTCGCTAAAAGGGAGAAAATCAGGGTAAGTTCGATGTATAGTTGTTGCAACTTACAATGTACGAAATTGCACGTGTAGACCTAGTGTGTACGTACATGCGGATACATTTTGTACACGTACAGTACAAGGGTGTACAGCTTGGTGTACGTATACGTACGTGTAGGCCCTACATAGTATACACGTGCTCTGCCGTATACGTATACCGTACGGGTACGCGTACCCACGCGGACATGCTTTGATGCTCGTCTCGCACCCAGGCGTCATTAACGGGTCCAGACTATCGAGTCCATTCATGAATTTCGGTGCCTCGATCTACGTCACGAACAGCGCCCTCAATTTGAGTCTCAACAAATTCCAAAAAGGGGGGGGGCAATTTTTGGGCGGCAAATAATCACACTAAAACTTCACTTGAACCAGTTTGGCTTTTAATTCACATTTAATACATATAAATGAATGTATTTATGAAATAAAATGCTATCCGGCAAATTTGAGAAGCATGGTTCCTTTAAGACAAACTATGTATTCTAGAAAAGAATATGATAAATGAAAGGGATTTCAGTACTGATTTCATGAACAATTGTGTGTAGTTATACTTGACTTTCAATGATGGTCATTTAAATTGACTTATTTAAAACAAATGTTTGATGCAAATGGTACAATAGTAAACAAAAATCAAAAACAATAAACAAAATCCAATTTAAATTTTATTTATTTATTTTAATCATGATTCTTAACCCTGCGAAGTAGTGACTCGGTTGCAGTTCAGGCTTAGTGGTCCAGCGATTTAGCTTTTCCTTGGCCATCATGTTTACATGTGACCTATTCCCTGAAACCAGTCGACAATTCATGGGATGTATAAATCCTATCTAATCTACTGGTCAGGGTGTTTTGTATATTATGCCATGTATATCAACGTTGGCGCGGGTTTTGCCCACGCCAAACGTCTGCAAGAAAAAATCCTTACAAATTATGTTCAGCTCCGTAGTTCCATACATACCCTTATAATTATTAAGCCCCTGTTTCGTGTCTAGGTTTAAATCTTAAATGCAGTTGAAATCCCCCCCCCCCAAGTATGATTCGTCTCATTCCCCTTAAATGAGCTGGAAGATGATCCTTAAAGGTTTTGCGCTCCCCAAGTTTGTTGGGGTCGTAACAATTAACAATACGCATTGGAATTTGTGTGCCTGGGAGAGTGACTGTAAGCGAAATGAGATGACCATTGTCGATCCCGTAAATAATCGACCGGTTTCCACAAGTGGCATTTCTAGAGCAAAATGGCCGCCCCTCAACTAGAGGGGGTCCCGAAAGCCCAAAATCTCTTGCCATCAAATTCTCTCTCGCACGTCCTGGCCTCACGGAAGCCAGAGGCGTGGGTTTCCTTGCAAAAGTAGGATGCCGGTACCCCAGACTGTTGCAGAAATCAAAAATCTGACGGCGTTTAACCGGGTTCCTTAATCTATTCACGTTAACCGATGAGTTGGCGCAGTGGTTACTCTCCCTGCCTTTCACTGCTGTGGCCCTGGTTCGATTCCTGCCCTGGTCCACATGTGGATTGTGTTTTCAGTCCCTACCTGTTCTGTGGGTTTTCCCCAGAATATTCTTCTGGGGTTTTCCTCTAAAACTGTAACTTCTTCTCCTTGTCTTCTCTCTACAGGTTTCTTCAGGCTTTCGAGCTACAGTGCCCCTAGGCACTTTTGAGGAATCCTTGGTTTCATTACCAGAAAGAAAAAAAAATAATAATAATAATAAAAATAATAATAATAATAAATCAATACAGAACTATACATTATAACAGTTAATGAGCAAAACGTGAAAGAAATTTAAAAAATAGAAAATAAGTGGCGTTCCCTCAAGCTGATCTGGCGCTCCAAAGGAGGGCGTTTCAGTAGCAGGAAGGAAAGTATGGTTTAGCTGCACGGAAATCTTTAGTAAAAGTTTTTGCAAGTTGTACATGTACATAAAGTTTATACAGTTGGTGTTATAATAAATTATGTACAAAAATGAATAAAATAGATTCTGCTGTGGAGGGGCAGGGTTTAAGGAACCCGGTCCCCCCGACACGAACAAATTACAAACTGTGTTTGTGTTTATTTATCAGTGTTGTAGACGAAGGGCGTGTGCCCTCGTATTTTGCTTGGATGCCAGCTTTCCAGATCAACTTGCGGTAAATACTGAGGGCACGCGACATTCTTAGTTCTATTTGTTTTCCTTCATTGTTCACGAAACAGGAGAATAACAAGACTCATGTCAATTTTTTTTGTGTTCTTTGTTAAGACCGCCCAGGTAATCACCGAGCCATGCGACCACCGTGACCTTTGGCCAGTCAGCAACATCATCTGATTGTGCGAAAATTGGAAAGAACGGACCTATAAAATTTGGGTTGAGTAGCGAGGTTTTTCCATTTTGCTGGTTTATTCGGGATCATGTTGCCAACGTGGGAACATTGCATGGCAGCTACTTTGCTCTCGATATCTATGACTCCCATTCCCCCTTTGGACAGGGAGAGAAACATGGTTACCCGGTTAACAAATTCGGCCTTTTTCCCCCAAATGAATTTGAAAATCAAACCGTTGATCCGTTTAATGATCTCCTTTGGGGGCGGGGTAACCTCGGCTAAATACCAAATTTGAGAGCGAATGAAAACGTTGACAACCATGACCCTCCCCTTCATGGTCGGGTCACTGTCGTCCCAGGCAGAAACGGATTGTTTAGCCGGCCTATCATAATACCCATGGGCCGGAGGTTTTGTTCCTCCATTTAGCTATGAAAACGCCACTTGATTTCTGCTGATTTTAGCTTTGCGCCAGATGCCCTCTCGTATCCCTCGGTCAACGCAAAACTTTGAGTGATTGAATTCTCGTTGATTCGTCTCATTCCTCTTGAGCTCTCCAGGTCAGTGTTGGGGGCGTAACAATTAATACGCATTGCAATTTTGCCCGGGAGAGTGACTTATGGGACGACCATTGTCATCCGTAAATAGTCGACTGGTTTCCACGAGTGGCATTTCGAGAGCAAAATGGCGACCCCTTTGACTAGAGGAGTCCCGAAAGCCCAAAATCCCTTGCCGTCAAATTCTCTCTCCCATGCCCTGGCCTCACGGAAGCCAAAGGCGTGGGTTTCCTGCAACAGTTTACCGGGTTCCTTAAACCATTCACGTTAATCGAGGAAATCAATATGGGTGGGGGAACTCTGCGCTGCGATGACCTTGCTCATTACAATTAAAACATACAATGTTGACGCAATTTGCTGCTAGATGACCGGCTTGTCCACATCGTCGGCAGGTTTTCTACTGTAACACTGAACGAAGCTCCATTCTGAAGTGGCGAATACCATTCTCCCACCCGGGAGTGAGTCGCGGGCCAGTGACCATGCCTAGTGGCCGACGACTAGACTGTACCGTGCTGAATCAGGGGTGCTGACGACCATGGGATGTCCGACAGTTCTTGTTGGGCGTTATACACATTAACGTACGTTATGGCTCTATCTGGCTCTATCTGCCTCCGACGTTATCCGTTTCTAATTTTTTCCTTGGCATCCAAACTCATGAACGTGATGCACCATTTGCACGCACTTGACGTCGTCTTCTTGGCGTATTTCATGATCATCATGAAGACGTCCTTGGGCGTTGGAGGTTATAGAGTTGGGGCTACTAACTGAGAGACAGCCCGCACCAGTAAATGGCAAGGTTTTTCCATTTTGCTTGGTTATTATCGATCATGTTGCCGACGTGGGAACATTGCATGGCAGCCACTTTGATCTTGATATCTATGACTCCCATTCCCCATTGGACGGGGGGAGAAACAGTTGTTGCTTGGTTGACAAATTTTGCCTTTTTCCCCCAAATGAATTTGAAAATCAAATCGTTTATCTGTTTTCGGGGTAACCTCGGCTAAATACTAAATTTGAGAGAGAATGAAAGTGTTGATGATCGTGACCCTCCCCTTCATGGTCAGGTCACGGTTGTCCCAGGCAGAAACGGATTGTTTTAGCTGGCCTATTATGTTTTGCCAAGATTGCTTGTCCGGATCGCCGTAACCAAAATACAGGGCGACTATTTTTGCTGAGGTTACCCAAGGTATGTCAACCGGGCCGGAGGTTTTGTTCCTCCATTTGCCTGGGAAAACTCCACTCGATTTCTGCTGATTTAGCTTTGCGCCAGATGCCCTCTCGTATCTCTTGATCAGCGCAAAACTTTGAGTGATTGAATTCTCGTCAAAAGAATACGAGCGTAGACAAAGGGGTCCACGTTTGACCTAACGTCCACGATTGAAAATCGTGTACAAAACCAATGGGAGGCCTTCCGAAAAAGTTAGTATAAACAAAAGAGGAACAATGGGAGGTCCACGATTGCACCCGTTTACATGAGTGTGTGTGTGTGTGTGTGTGTGTGTGTGTGTGTGTCCTGCTTCGCCGCACCACTGGCACGTTTCTTGTCCGGGGTACTGGATCGTCTGCACGTAGCTCTCAATGCATATGTACGCCGGATGGGATAGGCTTGGCGATCTCCATTCTTGCGTGTCAGTGACCGTTTTCCCAGGTGGGTGTATCTGCCATTGTCCCCGCCTCTCTCGGCCATTTGGCGACAGGGCCGTCACTATTGTGTGGTCCTCTAACTCAAAAGGCGCGTTCTTCACCTTGACAAAGTGCCGACACTTAAACACACTTCTTATTGATGAAAAGTGGGGTGTCCGTGAGCTTGCCAATGGCCGTCTCATTCGTGGCGGTGATGCTACACTTGCTCTCCGATAGCCGCTGTACTGTAAGCACACGACTTCCGACTCCCTTCGCCACCATGTCACAAACCTGCATGTACCCAACCTTCTCTGGCAGGTCGAGAAAAACGCTGAGATCTGGTGTTCATTCGTTGCCATGGTGAACTGGGGATGTGAGGTTTGGGAAAGGGCAAAAAGAGAATCTCTGTTCTTATTTAGCCTACATCATCCCCGACGCAAATTCCATCTTCTCACTGTTTTTATCGTAGAAGAAAAATTCCCTGTCCTGCTGCATACATCACACCCACTGGTGTTTGCATGAGAATGACAGGATAACCTCTCTGTAGAGCTCCAGGGGCTTCTGTTCATCTACTTCCAGTCCACCCTCGTTGTGGTAGCTTCTCTCCTTCTTTACGCTGATTGGATTGCCGCTAGCCCACATCTGCTTGGAAGGCTTTTTGTGGTGTGCCACAAGTATACCAAATACGGTTTCTGCGAATAGTTCATCTCACATGCACACACAAAAATTGTTAATTAACCAAGAGGTTCAACTTCAATAACCTAAACTTCTTTTTGATAAGTTACTGTACTGAGGAATAAATGTATTTTATTATAGCAAAAACTGCAAACTGCTGGGCGGATCCCATAGTAACAATTGTCATATTGTCATATTGCACTGTCTACAAACTGGTGCATGCATCTGGATCCCTTATCCTGCGTAATGGTACACCGACAGTGGTAAAACATTGATGCATGCCTATTTATTTAATTTTATATTTTTTTAATATTTATTTATACAGGGTGGCCTTATCAGTTACAAACTGCTTTCCATAAGGGCCCTGGTTCATATTACATAAACATCAATTAAAATACAGTACAAGATATTAAATTAAAACAACAAAAACCAATGTCATAGCATTACAATGATTAAAAATCACTTTAAACATGTAAAAGATTATAGAACTGAAACCCCAAAACTACAAATAAAAACGAATCATTTGATTGAAACAATTAACACATTAAAATTACAATAATGGGAAAGATAAATGTAAGTAAAACTCTATTTAGAAAATGCAGAGTAAAATTGGAGAAATTATACAATTTTGATAATAAAATGCCAGTAAAATTGCATTAAAATGAACATATTGTGAAAACACAAAAATATAACAAGGAAATTATGACAAATTTAAAACAGAAATTCATCTAAAAACTTTCAAATAGAATAACTTGTAAACAAATGTGATATTAATTTTGGACAATAAAAGTCAGCGTTTGTCAATCAAAAGGGACTTAAATTGATGCAGTGACTTTGCTTGTCTCTGGGCCGTGGTAAGTTTGTTCCATCCCAGGGTACTGAAAAGTGCATCTGGCTGCATTTGTCTTGAACAGAGAACAGATGTAGAGATCTGTTTGACTTGGCACGAGTATTGGCTGAATCAATTACATTCATTGTTCTAGCCAGGGTGAAATTATAAATTAAAGGCTATTGGTCCGGGCCTTTAGGCAGGCCGCAGAAAATGTTGGATTCCAAATGCTCTGTGGTGCAGTCTGAGGCGAGTTTGGGCAACTTTCCCTTTACTGTGACTTAAATTAGAATAATCCTACACATTATCACTAACCAAAGCATGTTCTTGGATTATCAAACCCAAGTATGCCAATGTGTATTAAACCACAACCCTTGGCACTTGTGGTATATACAGATGATTATATTTTGATTCCTTTAAACAAAAAAACCTAAATACTAAAACCCAATATTCATGCACTTAGCTATAAAAAATATATAAATACAAGGCGTATATACATGTATATAAAAAAATTAATTATGTACATTAAAATCGTGAAAAATATTACAAACTACTAAATATAATAATAAAGAGTAAAATGGTTTACAAGGTGAAGCTCATTACTTCTGCTTACACATTGATGGAAGTCACAGCTGCAGCTTTGAATTGATAATTTGCGGGAGAGCATTATTAGTATCATACTCATAAGTACCATAACAAGGAATATTATGACGTTTTCGGTGGGTCCATGTTTGTTTGGATAGAAGATACCTTGACCTTAATTTAAGATAATCATCGGTCCAAGTCGTCTTTGTATTAACGCGTCAGACTGTGGATGAATTCCCTGTATCTTTAGTCTTTGTGGAGGTGTTCACAGAGTGGATGATGTGACTGGTCTTGATTGCCATGAACCTTATTCCTTGTTCTTGATTGCCATGAACCTTATTCCTTGTTCTTGATTGTATCCCATATTTGCATAGTACCAGTGAGAGTAGTTCATTATTCATTATATTACAGATGCATTTTGTGCATTTAGTTTGCGTTCCTGCACCGAATATGTTGGTCTGAGTTAGTGCCGTCTTTTAACGTTCTGGTGTTATTTGTATTATATCTGAGGTAGGCCTATATTTTGTTTTCTTTTTCTGTTAATTGTAGGTTGTATTGTGGATGTTGGCTGGGTAGCTGCAGCAGGGCGGATAAATATGTCGGTTTTGATGGCTTTTGCTGCGTCTGCATAAAAGCTATGCGTCACTCAAATCCTTGAATTTTTCTTTACTGCTTTATACTGCAACCTCCGTAAGCAGATGATTTCGGTTACGCTGCTCCTTCGAGTGAAACAAGCGCCCCCCGCATCGTACACACGCAGCATGTGGAACTTTGGCAATTGTTAGCTGAATCACTGGTGAGATTGTGGTTTTACGGTGAAGTGTTCATAACCCAATTGTATCTTAGTTTGTGGACCTGGTTTAGAAAGTCACAGACTTTCTCATTTGCCATCTCGTTTTCACATAAGACGTTCGACTTGGATGACTCCATAATTCTTGCATGTTGTTATTTATGATTTAGGGTAGGCCTACTCGGTTTTTCTGGCCCATTTATCAAGTTGAATTATAGTTTTGAAGTTCTTTTTCCGGGGTGTAGCCTCAATGGTTAACCCCCCCCCCCCCCCCCCCCCTTTTGTTTTGGTTTTACATCAGGGGAGTTGTAGACAAAGTAGGTTTTCTCTTGGCTTCATCGACATTTGATTCGTCCCTCGCTGGTATTCCAGATCCATTATTTTCTGAAACAAAAATAGAATGTACAGCTTACCAAAGTTCCAAATTACATGTAACAGCTTGGATAAGGTTGTTCAGGATTGCTAAGTTGTATACTTTACGAAAAGTGACTTACTTGAACGTATTGGTAGCGCATCTCTTTCACACTGATGCTGTTTCTCTCTAGCACTCTGGTGAATTGCTTCATTCGTAATCGGTGTCTCTTCAAGATACGTCCAATAGTACTCAAACTGAGTACTTAGAATGTCTGTAAATGTATCGCTGTCTTCAACGACCCTTCTCCGGATTTCTTTCAGGCGGATTTTTCTTCTTTCTTCAAAACCATGTTTACAACTGCATTCTCTTGTTAGAAGAGGCGTCCTCTGCCGCCAGATAGTGGGTTCTTTGTTCAGATCTTTAAAAATGAATGAAACATACAATGTGCGCATACAATTATACATACAAACGAAAAGAGGTTTTCGCCATTCCGGTAATTTTCGTCGATGGTAATGTGCATTTACTACTTTGATTTAAATGTATTACATTGTCATCGTTCAAACAATGCCTCATTCTTGCTTTTATCGATTCTCATTTCTAAATGAGAATGCCAAGAGTTGAATGCGAATGATCAACATTTTCGTCTTGTGCATCCAGTGGAGTTTGTAAATCTTATCCCGTGACTTATCGGATTCCAAGTTCCTGGAATTATCGGCCATGGCCCATATTATGGACGTGAAGGGAAGGAGTATTACGATACATCCATCAATAAATGATATTGCTTACCTGTATACAAGAAAATTAAATTAAGGCCTATAGTAATCTAAACAAATCTGTCACTGGTCGGGATCAGGCGAAGTGAAACCGCACTATTCACAACCTTGCGTGCCTCCATGAAAGCAACTCAAGAAGTCATCCACTTATTACAAATAATTTGTGGCATACAGAGAAAACGCTGTTTAAACTTTTTAAACAACCCGGGTTGTTTAAGCGCCCTGCTTAAACAATTGAACCATGTGCGCTGTTTAAGCAGGGTACATAAACAACCCGGGTTGTTTAAAAAGTTTAAACAACTTTTTAACAGCGTTTTAACAGTGTATATAAAGGACCACGAGTGAACCCATTCTTGTCTCGAGATATTATTGCTAATTGTAACAGAAGTAGGGCACATGTGAATCAAGGGGAGATATCCTCTGTTAGGGTTGAATCTCCTCTTTAAAATGACACCCTGATCATGACATTACATTCACGGTTGACTGAGCAGTGACCAATTTTATAAAAGGGTCTATTTAGAGAATTGCGCTACTTTCTTTAGTGGCATTCATTGGCCTTAACCATTACATAACCTTCTTTAAATTAACAAGTGGGTAAGGAGAAGCTTGCAGCTTCTTAAAACACATTTAGGAGTACATGAAAATGCAGCATACATGAGAATGCAGCTTACAAAAGAACTGAGTTTTTGTTGTGTCGAAGTGTTTGGAGACGGGGAGCCTTCAGCAAGTGGCAGATGTTTTTGCTGAAAACTTTCCAGAACGTCCTCCTCCAGCTAAGGCAACGATTTGGCGCAATGTTCGCAAGTACCACCATTAGAGAACCAGCTTAAACTTAAACAAGGGAAGAACTGGGCGCACACCCGAAAACATGAATGCGGTCCAGCAGGCCCTGCAACAGGGAGAACGCATCAGCCAGAGACGAAATGGTCTAGGACTGCCCTTAGCCACATTCAGCAGAATTGTGAGGCTGGGTGTCCGGTGGTACCCTTACAGAATTGTGAGACGACATCAACTGCTTCTTGGTGATCTTCAGAGGCGTCTTAGGTTTTGCCAATGGATACTTGACCGTCCAAACAGATTTTTGGAAAAGCTCATCGGAGATGAGGCTGCCTTCTGCATGAACGGTGCCATGAACACGCAGAACGTCCGCCGTACCATTGCATCATCCACCGGCGGATTTCACTTTTGACAAAAGTTTGAATCGTGAGAAATTATCACTGTGGATTGGACTTTCTTGGAATGGGATTCTGCTTGGTCCTTACTTTTTTTAATGGAGAAGGCTATCTTCAAATGATCAATGACTTGATTATACCCCAGAGCAACATTTCGAAAGACAGCAAGGAGGCATTTTTCGTCGGTTGTGGTGGGCCCAAGACGGAGCACCTGCTCATCGCCGCATCATCGTACGAGAGCGATTGGCGGAATTGTTTGGAGAAAGAAGCATTGCTCTGAACCACAACGTGGAATGGCCCCCGAGATCCCCGGATCTAACCCCATGCGATTTCTTTCTCTGGGGTTATTTGAAAGACAAGGTCTTTGTTACGCCACCACAGGATATTCAAGACTTGAGGGAGCGGATTGTCCGAGTTGACATCCTACACGGGCAACCTGGTGTGATTTCGCTCGGCAGTGATGGGCATGCGACGCCGTGCTCAGATTTGTGTCGGGGAGGGGGGGGGGGGGGGGGGGACGGAGGACATGTTGAGGGGCATGTTTAATTATGTAAATAACACTGCGCGAATAAATGTTAAGTTTACATGGTGAAATCTCTTTTTTCCCCCACCTGGCTTGATTGGCAACCCATAGCCTTTCACTCTGTGACAAATGACACCACAAAAACCACAATTGAAAAGTGGCGCAATTCCCTAAATAGACCCTTTTTATAGAATTGGACACTGCTCAGTCAACCGTGAATGTAATGATATCTCCCTTTGATTCACATGTGCCCTACGTACTTCTGTTATAATTAGTAATAATATCTCGGTTTCGTTTTTTTTTTATCCACCCTGTAGAGCAGAAAGAACATGACCGGGTGGAGGCACACGAGGACGAGCTAGTTTATAGAGGGCATGCAGCGAGGGAGAGGACACGCACGCAATTTGTCCAACGTGATACATGTACATGCAATCCTTATTGATCATGGGCTGATGACAGAGAATCAGGTGTCGATGTCATATGAATATCCAACCCCTCTTCCCTATTATTGGTTAAACCCTCTCACGTGACCCGGCCACTCTCCCAATTATCGATATTATCTTTGCATGTGCACTGCTGACCGTATTTCATAGTGACAATATTTCACGCTATACGCCGGACAGCGAGTTGCAACCCAATATCCCCAAATCTGCAGTCGCTTCAGTCATATATACGCTCGAGTATTTAGAAATGAGAATCGGTATAAAGCAAGAGTGAGGCACTGATTCTGTGATTCAACGATGACAAATGTGAAATGTAGATGAAAGTAAATGTACATTATCATCGACGAAAATTACTTGAATGGCGAAAAACTTGTGGTTTGTTTCGTTTTTATATAGTTTTATGCACACGCTGTATGTTTCATTCAATTTTCTTTTTTCACAGATCTGCGAGAAGACCCCACTCTGGCGGCACACGACGCCTCCTTTAACAAGAGAATGCAGTTGTAAACATGATTTTGGAAAACAACATAATCCGCCTCAAAGTAATCCAAAGGCACACTTGCAGACATTCCAAGTGTCAGTTTGAGTACTATCGGACGTATCTTGGAGACACCGATTACGAATGAAACAAGTCGCCAGAGTGCAATGAATGCGCTACCAATAGGTTCAAGTAAGTCACTTCTCGTAAATTATACAACTATTACCAAACCTGAACAACCTAAGGCTGTTACATGTAATTTGGAACTTTGGTAACCTGTAAAATTACCTTTCTTTCAGAGAATACTGGATCTGGATACCAGCGAGGGACGAATTGAAATAACTGTCGAAGTCGGTTTCAACCTGAGCAAGAGAAGACAGCGAGGTCGAAATGTCATTGGACATCGACAACGAGCCACTGTCAACGTACGTACTGGGCCGTCGAGGGTAGACTTGAAGACAAGTCGTTCAGTCGTGTGTTGTCCGCAAGCGCAGTCATAATTTACCAGCGTGGCATGTTATGTTAATATGCCCGCCGTTCGTGAAGTTACGATTCTTTCTTTTTTTCAACACACTGCAGCCAGGGCTATCAGGGATGAGATTCATCCGACTTTCAGGTATCCGGTATTATAACAATGAAGTTAACTGTGTTATGAATTAAACTGAACTGGACATTTTATAAATGTTTTATTAAATGGCAAATCAATATTTTAAGATCGAAAATTGTCAAGATAATACTTTTTGTTTTAAGCAGGAATAATACAATATAAATCCTAAATCATGTTTCCTTTAATAAAATACCTTTCTGATATTGAATTAAAGAGTTTAATATGTCCAGATAATCTTAATAATTTTGAGACTGTCTTCCGAATTAAAAGGACCAATACAATATTACAAAAACTGAAATACAAGGAGTAATTTCAAATCCCCCCCTCAAAGAATGAGGGTGCGCCTGTTGTAAATGTAAACTCCAATTGAGCTCCTTTTGCTCCAAGTGTTTGCCGTGGTTTTACAGTTGCCCTGGAAAAATAAACTCGTACACGGTCCTTCTATTGAAATTTTTTATAATTCGTCAAACAATCCACAAGGGAAACTGACTAGGTAAATTTGAACACATTTTTAAAGTAAACAAAGAAACTGGCAGGAGCGGGATTCGAACCTGCTGTTGTATCGTAAAATTGGGTGTGACCCCTGGCTATACGGCATTTTGGGTTTATGACTTCTGACTAGCGCCTATCCGAACAAAGATACTGACAATTTGGGAGACCGCCAACATAGGGCAAGATAGCTCAGATGGTAGAGCGCCGGTACGGTAACCCGGAGGTCGCAGGTTCGAATCCCGCTCCTGCCAGTTTCTTTGTTCACTTTGAAAATGTAATTTTTTATAGTTAATTTAAAGTGAATAAACATGTGTGTGTGACATTGAAAAGGAATATTAGATGGGAAATCCACGAAATTTGACCAACTTAAGAGGATACTTTTAGTGTAGAATGTTACTTTACCCATATATCATTTTTAATATAAAACGCAATGGACATAATTATGAAGTCTATGTTTACAAGGCGAAAAAGTTTATTTGTCGGTAATTGTGCGCTGCGGCACAAAATGAAAGAGTTTGGTTGGGGAAAATGGCACTGAACACAAAGCCACATGGCGCCTCACCTCCTTTGTTTGGACTGCAAATAGACCTTGCAAGATGTATCTGAATGTATGATGCAGTCCTTGGTGGGCCAACCATGGAGGAAGGACTTCCTCCATGGGCCAACGAACCATGAGGGAAGGAAAACAATACACAGATAAGCCCACTACTTTGGGCTTTTGTTTGAGAATATCGATTTTGTTCAGTTACTGTTCTACTTTTCCCAGGAATCTGAAGACATTTTATTCCTCTCCTAAAGTTACCATTCCATATTTGATAGCAACTCAACAACGTAATTTCTACCATCGAGTAAGGAGTGTGATGTTTTAATAATGAACAAATTAAACCAAGGCAAATTGAAAAAATAAAGGGCCAGCTGGCAAGGGCCACGGTGAAAGGACAGTTGGACATATTCTAGCAAAGTTGTAGTAGGCCTTTATATTTATGCACATAATTCAGCAGTCTGACACGATATACAGGGTGAATTCATTTGTGTATTAAATTTGGATGAACAGCTACAGCATTTAATTTGTAATTATTAAATAGAAAATGTGGAGTTGCAAATTGTTTTCATATTAGCACCTTAAAAGAGATCCTGCTCTTTAATAGAATTTCTTTTCATAAGGCCTAAGGTAGTTTTGGAAACCCCTTTTCTAAATGCTCCCAAAGTCCCACATGCCACTGGCATTCAGTAAATTAGAACTGCGATTTCTTAAGTTAAAGCTATAGGCCCATATTAGAGGCTGTAATAAAATGCAACCAAACTCAAGCGAAGTGAATTATTTCCCAATCAACCTGTTCGATATTAAATAAGCGGATAATAACCAATAGTGGCTTATCAAAATTTGTCGACTATAAAGACATTTTTAAAATGTTGAAATACAAATTTCTAAATATTTCTGTACCGACTTCCTAAAGGTAGATCCATATTATCATATTTACTTACAAACCTTTGGAGCCTGGGATTAGTACTTAGGATACTACATACAATATTTACATGATTCGCCAAATTAAACACGTCCAATGTTCAATGCAATGAAAACTTGAAGCAATCCTTGCTGGTGTACCTTTGCGAACGAAGGTGGTGTCCGAAAATTGGGCACGGAATCTGTCGCATGTTTCTCAAGAACTTGAAATTATTGGGAAAACACGCGACCGATTCTGTGCCCAATTTCCGGACGCCAACTTCGTTCAGAGGTTCACCGGCGGCAAGGGTTGCTTTTCAATGGAAAGTTTTCATTGCATTGAATATTGGATGGTAGGTCTACGTTTAATTTGGTGAATCGTGTAAAAACTGTCGCCAAAGGCGCCAAAGGCTCCAAAGGCTCATAAGTAAATAGAATAATATAGATCTACCTATGGAGGTTCAAAAGTGGACATCTGCTTTTCTGCTGTTAAAATAGCAGAAAAGCAGATTGAACGTTTTGGTACAATGCATTTTTCTACTTTTCTGCTTTTCTGCTAGTAGAAAAGCAGAATTTACTTTTTCCCCTACACTGGCGGTTCAAAAAGGGACACCTGCTTTTCTGCTTCAATGCGACCAGAAAAGCCGATCGAACATTTCGAGCAAATGTATTTTTCTACTTTTCTGCTTTCCGAGAGAGCAGATCGAACGTTGTAGCCATGGCGGTTCAAAAGTGGACATCTGCTTTTCTGCCAGCAGACTGAGCCGATTGAACGCTTTTGATGCTTGTCGGCTCTCCAGTACCCCGCCAAAAATGGACGGTTCCAAGTGACTCCGCAGCCGACAAACGTCTCACATAATGTATGATGTTTATCTGTCCAATCCAAAGGCTGGAATTATTAACAATATCAAAGCTATAAGAATACAAATACGCGCGAGCCAAGCAGTGGGGATAAGACTTTGAAGTGCCGACATAGTGCGGTGTTGTGACACCGTACCGTTTTTTGTTTTGTTTTGTAATTTTGATGAGAGTAGTGTTTGGAAAATTGAGGAGGGGTGTCCTTCCGATGGGGAGGATGTAATTTTTTTATTTTTTCAGTTTCCAGCTCTAACCCGCTCCTGATACAACCAATAATAGCATAGACAATGACATTTCTGAAAAGAAAACGTCCACTTCTCCTTTGAGATATGAAGACTGGATTTCTGTCTGTTTTTGTTTGCATAATGGGACCCTATTAAACTTTCAGCCCACACAAAATGTCAGTCGAAACATCTCCGATTTCCATTTAATAATTGATTCACCACCAACCCGCCCCCCTTCCCCTCGCATACGTTTAAAATGTTCATCCAAGATAGTCCGCTATTCTCCTGGCGACTTTGTTCCTGTCATTGGTTTTGTATGCAAATACACTAAATTGCCCTCGATTGGATAATAAAACTCCGCAGGTGTGCCCCCGTGCATGTGAACCATAAACATGACCCTTGACACAAACACGTGCAACACAAATTTAAAGAATTCGGTTTTTTTCAAGAAGTGTCTTGGGAATGTCCAAAACTGATTAAACTGATGTCTGACATGTTTTGATCCATTTTTTTAGGCATAGGCTAAGAACATCGCTGGATTGTTTGTTTGTTTTTTTGTCAATTTATAGACGGAAATAATGGAAATATGCCTATTATAATTATGCATGTGCGGCGGAACGTAGGGGGAAGGCATTGGCCCCCTTTTCCCACTTGGGGGAAACCGACCGGCACCGGCGCTGCTTTGCCCCCCCCCCCCCCCCCCCCCCGCCCCCGTTTCAAAAGTATTCAGCCCTGCCTGTATTATATAAACGCCATGTGCAGGTGTCCTAGTGCATGGTTGGAAAAATAGGCCTGCTTCTCTTTTTTATTTTTTTGTTGTTTTGGCTGATTGTCATTCTAATGATTTTAAAGCATCATTTTAAAATTATTGGGGAATTTTCATGTCATTTCCAATTTCTCCGGGGTAAAAAACGGGGGATAATTATACTTTCCAATCCCCTTCACCGGGCAGGATTTATTTCCGTCGCCAGGAATTGGTTTTCGACATTATATATAATCAAATATCGCGTTTAGAAACGGCGGTCGGGCTAAATCAAAGGGTACCGGTGGTGTCGCTTAAAAACAGGGTACAGCGTCATAACAGCGCACACTGTCGGAACTTCAAAGTCTTATCTAAACTTCGTGGCTGGCGTGTAACACGGTCTTTGGACAGATAAACGACCATAAAGTGTGATGACCTACGCTGGAGGCGGAGTCACTTGGAACCGTCCATTTTTGGCGGGTACTGGAGTGGCCGACAAGCGTCAAAAGCGTTAAATTGGCTCAGTCTGCTGGCAGAAAAGCAGATGTCCACTTTTGAACCACCGTGACAAAAACGTTCAATCAGCTTTTCTGCTAGCAGAAAAGCAGATGTCCACTTTTGAACCGCTATGGCTACAACGTTCGATCTGCTCTCTCGGAAAGCAGAACAGTAGAAAAATAGATTTGCTGAAATGTTCGATCGGCTTTTCTGATCGCATTGAAGCAGAAAAGCAGGTGTCCCTTTTTAAACCGCCAGTGAAGGGGAAAAAGTAAATTCTGCTTTTCTGGTAGCAGAAAAGCAGAAAAGTAGAAAAATGCATTATGGGAAAACGTTCAATCTGCTTTTCTGCTAGCAGAAAAGTAGAAAAGTAGAAAAATGCATTTTACCAAAACGTTCAATCTGCTTTTCTGCTATTTTAACAGCAGAAAAGCAGATGTCCACTTTTGAACCTCCATATCTACCGTTTAGAAAGCAGTTACAGAAAGTGGCCAACTGATATCGTGGCACCATCTGTATTCGCGCGTACCAGAAAAGCTAACGAGTAGAAAAGTGGAATTTATTATTAACACGTAAATTCTGCTTTTCTGGTAGCAGAAAGATAGAAAATTTGAAAAAGGGAACTTTCGAAAACGTTCAATCTGCTTTTCGTTCTCCCCATAGGCCGAATGGATGTCTGGCCTCGCAAAACAAATCAAGATGGAATTCATTGGCACTATACTACTACAGCGCAGATTACCTTTTGGCTTTTGAGTCGAACCATTCTTTGTCATTGGTCCGACCATTGATCTCCATTTATATAGTCTATATAATGGAGATCAATGGGTCCGACACGGGCGGCCATTGATTGGTGCTTCTACATACTTAGTCTGGTTCCCTGACCTGAAGATTCCCTGACGTCTAAATCTTGGCTAAGGTAGCTACCGCGGTTTAAAATAGATCATGACGTGTGTGTTAGTCCAAGTGACGTCGGTGGCATTATTCAAATTTAATATTCTTGCAAAATCCAGTCGGCAAAATACTGCAAAAGTGTTGCATTGATTTTTCAGTTTTTATATGTAGGCCTAATTGATATTTCAAATTCCAGGATCTGTAACGGGCCCGTGACAGACATTTTGTTATTGCGAACACCAACATTTTCAGAAAGTGTCGGAATACCAGACCTAATATTCATCAGAAAGTCCGAATATTTTGGTCTGGGAACCAGACTACTACATACCATCATTTTGTCAACTCCCTGAGCCTTGGTGGGTGATGACTGAACACGATTAATACCGATGTCCTCGTACAATACGTAGCTTACTGCACAAGTACGGTGTGGACGGCTCTCTACCATGGCTGCATTCATCTTCTCCATAACATTTTTGTCGGATTTGTCTATACCCACGTTTTGTATCTGGATGGGTGTGTGGGGTCCATAAAGTAACCCCATCCCTAGCTCGAAAATTCTAGCTCTTGGCTCATGACATGTGAGATTCGCCATTAGCGAATCTCGCATGTCATGAGCCAAGAGCTAGAATTTTCGAGCTACCCCATCCCCAATATCTTTTAAAGCGGGTAAGGGTGTAAAGTACAGATTGTAATGCGGTGGTGCTTTCAATTATCCTATAAAATCATTCTTTCTAAATTTGAATACATTTTCAAAGAGAACAAAGAAAATTGGCAGGAGCGGGATTCGAACCTGCGACCTGCAGAATATCGTACCGGTGCTCTATCTGAGCCATCTTGCCGTTAGGCCAAAAAATATTGTTTGGTTGTCCTCCACACACCCTACCCCTTTGATAGTGGGGGCGGGGCGGGCGGATTTGTTTTTGTTTTGTTTTTTGTTTTTTTTGTTTTTTTACATTCCCCCGGAAGTCCAACTTCAAACCATACACAAAGTAAAACAAAACACACAAATGTTGTTAGGCCGATAAACAGTTTAATAATTATACGTAATACGGCTGCCTCTTCAGCGATGGCCGCCGGGTCCTTCACTCCATCCGAACAACACATACCGTAGCCCTAAGGCTGCAATGCTGACACTATCTCCTGGGGCTCGATGTCACTCTATTGACCACTTTTTGGTGGACGCGACCTTTGTGTGTTTCAGCTGTATTTGAGCTGGCTCAAACAACATTCGACCAAAAAACCTCACCAAGTTTCGATGTGGTAGCCACACTATACATACAATCAAACAAGACTTTTACACCTAGTTTGCAATGAATGCTGAGCGTGTATTAAGACGCCGTCTTGGCTTTCCCCTGTGCATATACACGTTCAGTTGATGTATTTTTTTGTTTGAATATTTATTATGTAATCCTTTGTGTAAATATACAACAAAATACCAAACTAAATATTAAAATATATAGTGATTAAAGAATATAATTAGAACAATGTTGAGATTTTATTTTTCATAAGTTTATATTTTTTTTAAAGCGATTTTCAAAACATTTTAGCCTCGTGCTTTATACATGTGTGCACTGTGGCCACTCCTTGATGGATTTTCCAAAGATCTTGGGAATTTTATGAAGATAATATTATGACACTAGGGCTTGCTGGCTCATGATACCGTAATTAGGGGACTTACGAAAATAATGAAATCGGCAAAACAACTACTAGAAAAACAACCCGATATTGTAGTCAAACAGGCAGGGGGCATGCATAGCGTAACCAGCGGGGGAGTTAAGGGGATTTACCCCCCCCCCCCCACTACCACCAATAATTTCAGAGTTTTTACTCTAAAATTTCCCACAGCAATCAAAACCGTGCCCTCTATCTATACGACATACCTGTTGCTTTTTATGTCGCAAGCTAGTTGATAAGTCCAATAACTTCAAAGTGGATTTTGTTCTCTTATAGGAACAGGGCCCGTAATTACACAATCGCCGCAACATTAAAATTATTTCCTTCATGCTGCTGGCCCTAGTGTGCCGTCACTGGAAATTATAGTACCCCCTGTTCCCTCACTGAAAATGTAAGTGCCCCCACTGTAAAATTTAGACCCCCCCCCCCCCCCCCCCCCCACTGTGCATAGGCGTAGCAAGGTCATTTTTATTGGGGGGGGGACCATGGAAAAAGGGCACTAAAAAAAAGCAGATTGAACGTTTTGCCAAAATGCATTTTCTCTTTCTGCTTTTTTCCTGCTTTTCTGCTACTAGAAAGCAGAATTTACCTTTTACCCTAAAATGGCGGTTCTAAAGGGACATCTGCTTTTTATGCCTACCCAGAAAAAGCTGGTCGAACATTTCCAGCAAATCAATATTTCTACTTTCCTGATTTTCGAGAGAGCAGATCGAACGTTGTAGCCATGGAGGTCCACAAGTGTACATCTCCTTTTCTACAAGCAGAAACTGAGCGATTGAACGCCTTTGAGATAAGGCTTGTCGGCCACTTCACTGATTACCAGCGAAAAAATGGACGGTTCCGACTGACTCGCCTCCGCTTACGTCATTACACAGTATGGTGATTATTTGTCCAATCCAAAGACAGGATTTATTAATAAAAATATGAATGCTAAGAATACAAATACGCCAGCCAAGCAATGAGATGAGACTTTGAAGTGCCGACAAGACTCACTTTGAAGTACCGACATTGTGCCCTTTTTTCAAGTGTGTTTTTCTTTTCTTGTCAACTTTAATGACAGTAGTGTTTGGAAAATTGAGGGAGGGGGTCCTTCCTATGGGGAGAATGTAACCTTTTTATTTTTCTCAGTTCCCAGCTCGAACCCGCTCCTGCAGCCTGATACAACAATTATGGAATAGACAATGAGATTTCTGAAAAAGAAAACGTCCACTTCTCTTTTGCGAGATGAAGACTAGATTTTATCTGTTTCTATTTGCATAGTGTGGACCCTAACTTTCAGTCCACACAAAATGTCAGTCGAAAGCATCTCCGATTTTCATTTAGTAATTGATTCACCACCAACCCCCACCCACCCCCCCCCCCCCCCCCCCCCGCTCACAACTAACGTTTAAAATATTCATCCAGGATAGTCCGTTGTTCACCTGGCGATTTTTTGTTTAATAGTTCCTGCCATTGGTTTTGTACGCAAATAAATAAAATAGCCCACAATTCGATGATGAAACTCCACAGGTGTGTGTCCCCGTGCATGTGAACCAGAAAACATGACCCTCGACACAACAACACAAATATACAAAATTCAACTTTTTTCCAAAATTGTCTTGGAATGTCCAAAACTGGTTAAACTTGATGTCTAACTCGAAATAATTGGAAATATGCCTTGTATGCGGCGGAATGGATTGGCCCCACTTTTCCACTTTGGGGACCCCCCCCCCCCCCCCCTTGGTGCAGTTCGCAAAAGAAAAACAGAAAAGGGTAGCAGCCGACCGGCCACCGCTTTCCCCCCTCCGTCCCCCGAACTTTAAAAGTGTTCCGCCCTACCTGAATATATTTAAACGCCATGTGCATTTTTTGGGCTGATTCTAATGATTTAAGGTATCATTTTGAAATTATTGGGGGAATTTTCATGTCATTTTCAATTATCGAGGGTAACAAACGGGGGATACTTCCCTGTCCCCTTACGTGGATCCATCCCTTCATTCTATACAAAGTGAATGGAGTAATACTTTGCCCCGGGCCCATAAATGAAAAGGCGCATTGATTTCGTCATCAAATCCCTTTCTTCTTCTTATTCGTTCAAGGTATGGGCTCTTTATAATGTGCCCGCCTCCTATTCATATACCCGAACGTAAAAGGAACTTATAGTAATGTCACTGTGACAGGGAATTAGGCAACCACTGAGAGATAACAAACGTGCATGGACGTATAATACGTCCTTAGGGCAATTAATAAACGTACCTTTTCAAAGTGAACAAAGAAACTGGCAGGAGCTGGATTCGAACCTGCGACCCTCCGAGTTACCGTACCGGCGCTCTACCAACTGAGCTATCTTGCCCTATGTTGGCGGTCTCCCAAATTGTCAGTATTTTTGTTCGGGTGGGCCTATAGTCAGAAGTCATAAACCCAGAATGCCGTATAGCCAGGGATCACCACCCAATTTTACGATACAACCTGGGAAGCGACATTGTAAGGATCACTCAATGAGGATGCGACTTTTTAACTTATAATTGACGAAATAAACGTACCTATTAGACCGTTGTTTCAGTTACCCCGAACGCTGATGCGCGCTGGCTGTCAATCAATGAAAGGTTAACGATGGAGTGATTTCCCCGCGTAAATTAGAATCCCCCGTTTCTTCATAAAGCCCCCCATCCACAGTGACATGGATGTATCATTCATCGTGGATTTCTATGTACTCCCCGCGAAACTAGAATACCTGGTCGACCAGAGCAAATTAATGTCTGATACACAGAGTATATTGGACGATCTTCTGTTGTTGTTTGATGATCTACAGAAAGATGGTTACCCTATTCAGTATCTTGAGGGCAGTGCGGTGGTTTCTAACAGGATCATCAAGAAAATGTTAAAGAAAAAATGCTCTACGGTTACGGTGACAACTCTATCACAAGGGCGTCTTACCACGAGAAGAGTAAACTCTACGGCAAGCCCCTCATAGATGTGGATATGTGCTGCTCAAGAATCGGGTGATGGAGCAGAGGAGGCAGCGCTTCTGGAAGGTGTGAACCTTTTCGAAACAACCGGCCCCTTTTTAGGGCTCCACATAATTCAAAAAAGAGAGTTCTATTCCGTTGCGTTTCTCTTATTATTCTTTTGACAGCTACCAGAGATCGACATCATTAAGTCTTACGCAAGTACAACAAACCAGTCCTTTTCGGGACTACAGTAATTTACCCACGCCTCGTCCATTACCTGTACTTTCCTTCGTTATGCGCTTGGTACAGAAATTCATAGGAGCTATGAGTAATATAAGGAAGTACGGAAGCGTATTTAGGACATGAACAAAAAACAGTTTCCCGCTCACTATTTCGCCCGGCGGATTAGTATTTCGCCCAGGCGGATTAATCGGAACATATACTACGGTTTCACAATTTCGACAGTAATCTGCCGGGGGCGAAAAACTGATCCGCCCGGGCGAAATACGCTTCCGTAATAATTCTTTTTTTTTCGGAAATGATTTTTTTCGAAATGATTTTTTTCGGAATGATTTTTTGTTAAAGGTATTTTTGGGTGGGGGGGGGGGTGGGGGGGGGGGTTTTCGAAATGTTTTTGTTTCGAATTTTGTTTTAAATATTGGCCCAGATTTCTTTAATACCTCCCTATGCCACCTCCTTGGGTTCACTCTGCATTTCACGAACTCTCCCTGCATAATACAATTGTTTGGCAAATTTAATTTTCCTGATAACCTTATTTCTAATAGAATCGGAATTGAATTATGTTAGCTTTAATAAAGGCTTTCTGTCTGGCCAAGATCAGATGTAATAAAACCACTCGAGTACGTTTTTTACGGGAGACGTTGGGGTGCCGCGGCGGCTCTGGTAGCCAAGCAAAACGGCCACCAATGTGTTTGTGCAGTCAAGCGTAACACAATAATCCAACACAATAATCAAACAGTGGCCAATGGCGTCATCCGGCCTGGTGGCACTGGTTTTGCGCCATGTGCGTCATCTGTACGATAGTTCCCGTGTAAAGTAATGTGCCAAGGCCCTGCAGTACCGAACCCATCAACTTGACAAAAACCTGCTGTTGGGAGTTTGCAAGTCTTGGGTAGTTAGAGAACTAAAAGTAAGATTGGAATTCGTCAACGTCCTAACTCAGTCACTGATTCAAAAACAGAAAAGTTCCGAAACCCACTTTTTTATTTTCCCAAAACAAGACACCCAAATTGCATATATTTCCTTAATACAATGGATCAAAATTTGCAGCAGCAGAACTTTAATGAAATTTATAGAGTAAATTTAATCAGATTTGGAAAGATGGCATTTTATTACCTGAAACATCGAGAGGTCGATGCCGTGATAAAAAAGAATGCTCTCCGGTCTGAAGAAAGATCATACATGGAGAACAATTCTACATGAGGCCAGTTATGGACCGTTGTAAACATAGGGTTTTCGAAAACGCTGGCTTCGGCTTGGGCTTCGGCTCCCGTCTCCGATTTTCTGAATATCTGAGAAGCAAACAAAATGTAAGTACATGTTATTCTAATTTGTACCGAATAATGTTCCTGAAGCAGAACATGTACCAAAATTTAGAATATTTTCATTTGGTTTGTCTTCTCAGTTATTTAGAAGTCGGAGACGAAGCCGAAGCCAAAGCCGAAGCCAGCGTTTTCGAAAAACCCCTAATATAGTTCCAGAACTAGTTTGTCTGCTGCCCTCAATATGTTGATAATTTGGTTTTCATGTCCAATATACTGTGTATTTTGTAAAAGTTTCTATATGCAGCCGTTACTGAACTCTCCCAGCTTTAATATGCATAAATGCTATTTCTTCCTGTTAGCAGCTGAGAAATGTTAACATTTTAATTTGCAGCATTTTGAAAATTATTAACCTGCTAGTGTGATGTTACTTTCAATTCTCTTAAAGTTTTTGATGTCAAGGTCAAAAGGAAGTGGATACAATAAGGGACAATGAAATACTAATAAAAACATTGATCAATATCAATATCAATATAATTATGCAAATTATTGGCAATTAGACCAAACAAAATGAAAGAA